>CM072517.1:8460169-8577669 GCA_036898135.1 Oncomelania hupensis
AGCAAAGAAAGTACAGCTACGCAAAGAAGGTTCATCTCGGCGAGTGCCTATATAAAGTTACAAAACGTAGCCACTCGTAGCGCCCCCCAGCGATTCTCGTGATAAATGATTCCAAGGGCGATAATTTGTTCTTAGCGCTATGTAAACAAACCGCTTCAGTAGATTATGTTCCGGACACTCGCTTGCTTAAATTAACAAGCGATTCTGCTTTGTTTTTTGAAAGTAAGTTAATAAGTGTCTGATTTTAATAATGTAAATACAGCTTGCCAACAAGTTGCTTGAATTATGCATTCAGCCGATTAAATTACCGTACCAATGCTGATGATTCAGTAGGCCTGTACTCGGCCTGTACTCATCCTAGATCCGTCAAAACTCAAACCCAAAAGTAAGCTTGAATACCGGTAATAGCTTTTCTGAACATTGCTTGATTTAGCATTTCCAGTTAATAACTGTGTTCCAATCTACTGTTTATCTCATTTACACTGCACTTCTGATTTTAATCGCTGCTAACCTACTGTTAGGCTCTCATCTTAAAATTATATTTACTGCTTTCGTTTCGATCAACTGTGTAAATAAGCCTATAAATTATTAGGCCTACTGTTTATCATCATCATTTTCATCATCATCATCATCATTATGGTTTAATATAGGCTATCTCTATAATAGAACTGTAGTTGCAAAAGGAAATTTGATAGGTTAAGATAGACTAAAGAAAAAGAACAGACATGTGTGTGTATGTGTATATGTATATATTGCACAATGTTAATATTCTTCTGCCAAATTTAACTCTGAAATTTACTCGCACAGGGATAGGCTTATATAAGCATGCTTGTTGCTTGTCCCTGCTGCTTGTGATGTATATATTTTATATGTATTCTGAAGAAATAAATAATATATAAACCAACAGACATCAAGACTATAGAAGTAGAGAAATAAAGCAATGCAACAAGAAGAGTGAACAGTGAAGCTTTTAAAGAAAACACATTTAACGTTTAAAAGCATTATTTTTTTTGCATGAATCATTACATTGGAAATTGCACCTAGATAAGACCAAAAAGTGCAACAATAAAAATAGTCAAATAAGAAATATTTGTAGTCATTTATAATATTAGATCTGTACATTGCAGCAGGCTGCATCAATTATGTTACTTTATTGTTAAACCATCATGCATTTATAAAAGCTGAAAAAAATAGCTTCAAACATTTGTGTTTTTTTTTCTGACATTTAATATGAATATTATAGCAACAAAAAGCAACAATGATGACTCTCTCTCTCTCTCTCTCTCTCTCTCTCTCTCTCTCTCTCTCTCTCTCTCTCTCTCTCTCTCTCTCTCATATAAAGGAAACTTCAGCAATTATCATTTTTTGTAAAGTACTGTCATCTCAATAAATGTATGTTTAAAATAATGAAAAGGGTAAGAATGTTAGGTTTTTATAATTAAATCTGTTGTTTACTTTTTGTTTAGCAAGATTAAGACATACCTACAAAGAAACAGAAGTTTTGCAAGACAAAACAAATACAATTAACCCTTTTCCTGTCTGCTTAAACCAAATGTAATGGAAAGGGAATACAGTCACACAGAAAATGGTATTTTACATTTGAAAGATTTAAAAAATCACATTTGGTATTTTTTCTGCATACATTTCACATGCAACAACAACAACAAAATCTGATAATACTAGACAATTAACTAGTAGCATTATACATTAAAAGGATAATAATTAATAGTTTTTGCTCTTGGATTTTTATTCTTAGATGCATTTATGAAGAATTATTTGCTTAAAAATTACTTCTTTTTTTTTAATAGTTTTTCTTTACAAGACAACACATCCAGTCAATGAGTCATGCAATAATATTTCATTAGGCCTACTATTTTTTTTTTTTTTTTTTTTTTAAATTACTCTTAAGCAGCAATTAAAACTACGCCTTCCCCTCCCCCCTCCCCTCATCTTCCATTTGTAAGAAATTGGGATATGATAAATTTCAGTATCAACAAAGAAAATACAGTTTACATCGAGTGGTAGATCTAGATCAACGTTGTTAGATTTGGTTATAATTATGTTTGATTCTTCCTTTGGAAAATTAAAAAACGAAAGTCCAGGGCACTTGTATCGTCCATTTGTGCAGTTAAAAGCGCTGCAGTGTTGCCCACCAGGACGGATTCTAGGTTTGTTTACTTGATTTGATACGCTTTCCTCCATTGCTAAGCGCTAAGGCCGAAGCGAGTTATCACTTATTCCGCTAGTTGGCGCTCGCAACTTCCGTTTCGCAGTAAGAGTCGAAATGAACCTTCTTTGCGTAGCTGTACTTTCTTTGGTAAAAGCAAATACTTACGAGTACAACTTGGCAAGGGCGGTAACAAACTAGGGTCACGCTGGTTGTTCCACAAGTAGTTGGTCTCTCGTCCACATTTGTAGAGAGGAAGGTTTTTATTAAACCAATAGCTCCACTCGCAGCGGAACTCGCACGTTTTCAAGTCAGTAGTGTTGCTGGTCTCCATGCAAAATACCTGAGTGCCTTTCGTTGGATTCAGCGGAGCACACACTGTAAAGAGATTTAACTATTATTCATAAAAATGAGTGCCCAGTATGGACTAGGTTTATGTCTTGTGTAGCGCCATCCTCCACGGCAGTAGACATGCTCATTGCACATGCAGTGGTTTAGGGAAGGGGGCGGAAGTGGGGTGATCAAAAGTGAAAGCGAAACAGCCATCAGATGTAAGGAATGTATATGTTACCGGCAATGTGTGAAATCCGGCATTGTATAGATAGATTGCCGGTAACATATATAATGTGTTTTTGTATATGTGTGTGTGTGTGTGTATATATATATATACAAAGTAGGCGTTGTACTCGTAATATGCTGGGTATAGGGAATGCCCAGAAGTCTTCTGTAGCACCACATCTCCATGCTTTGTATTCTTCGTTGGAGATCTGCTGTGAGGGTCCATGTTTCGCAAGCATATAGGAAGATGGAGATGACAAGGGAGCGCCGCAGGCTTACCTTGGAATGTAGACTGATGGTCCTGTCTTTCCAAATTGGCTTCAACCTCGCCAGAGCAGCAGTTGTTTGTGCGATCCTGGAGATAAATTCCTGTCGGGACCCATTGTCTGATACAATGGCTCCTAAATATTTGAAGCTATGCACTGTGTTGAGGGATTGGCCTTGGACTTTGATGTCCGTGTTGATGCCATTGGGGTTGTTGGTCATTATTTTGGTCTTCTCTGCACTTATTTCCATTCCATAGGCTTTGGAGGTGGTGTCAAGCCTCTGTACCAGCTGTTCAAGTTCTTGTTTCGCTCCAGCCAATCCATCATTGTCATCCGCAAAACGAAGGTTGGAGATTGCTCTTCCACCTATGCTGACTGTGCCTTCGTGGTCTGCTAGGGCATCTGACATGATGCGCTCTATGAAGATGTTGAAGACTGTTGGAGAGAGTAGGCATCCCTACACACACCAATTGTTGTTCTGAACCAGTTTCCGATGGCGTTGTTGTGGAGAACTGCACTGGTAGCCTTGTCCTACAGGCTTTTGATGACTTCCATAATATTTGGGCTGATGTTGTACACTCTAATGGCTGCCCACAGAGCTGCGTGCCAGACTCGGTCAAACGCCTTTTTGAAGTCTATGAACACATGATATAGATGTTGTTGGTGTTGCAGGTATTTCTCTTCATCTTTCATCTATATTCTTGTAGGTATATATTATATACTGATTTTCCTATCCATAAAGAAGGTCAAATTTCTTTTCAGTAGACAATCCGATGCCCTTCTGGTCGAGCACTCCACCAGAGTCCGTATTCATAAAAGGCAAGTTGCAACATACGAAACAGCATGGTCGTTTCTTACTTCACTGCAACTGTGTGCTTAACACTAGGCTTAAAGCGTTATTTATGCTAGTGGCAGTACAATTACCGTAAACTACTCTTTTTTTGTTGATGGTAGACTAATGACCAGGCAAAGTTCGAAAGTAAAATGTTTTTGGTTTCATCTTTCAATTCTAATTAAACTAAAAAAAATCGATAGAAAAACTTGCTTTTTCTTGTGTGTGATCCGTCGTCTGCTATGGAAGACGTCACACTACTACTAGTTTAGATTGACTGCATCAAACACCATTATTGAATACCATTCATCGAAGAGCGCATGCGTAGTAGAGGGGGATTCAAATTTAGCTCGAGGTAGAGACCATGCGTCAGGTCGGTTTTTTGAATAACGAGCTAAAGTTACCGCAGTTGTCTCCAACACTAAGGTAAGAGAAAATGACCGCAAGGTCTATACCTTGAGATACACAACCGATCGAAAGGTTTGCAAGCAGGTCTATCTGAAAACGGGCTCAGATCGCAGTTTCTTCACATCTCTAAAACCCACATTCGAGATGACCTGGCAACCTTTGTGGATGGCGAACGGGGACAACTTGCCAAGTGGTAGAGTTGGATCTGCCTCCTCCACAAAAAAGGAACGGGGCCATGCCCCATCAACTCCAGATTCACACACACTCGTTTTATTTCAATATCGCTGTCCGATTCCATGTCCCTTTCGTACTTATATAACCGTATTTTTAATGTGTTTTTGGTGTGTTTATTTATTTATTTATTTATTTATTTATTTATTTATTTATTTATTTATTATTATTATTATTATTATTATTATTATTATTATTATTATTATTATTATTATTAGTAGTAGTAGTAGTATTATTATCATTATCATTATTATTATTATTATTATTATTATTATTATTAGTATTATTATTATTATTATTATTATTATTAGTATTATTATCATTATCATTATTATTATTTTGTGTGGATGTATTTGTAATTGTTTATTTCTCCCCTCTTCCCCTCTCCCTTGCTAGTGTAGAGGGGAGTGTACACAGACTCACATTGCTGTACGCATGCGAGTCAATAGTAAATAAATATGTAACTGGAAAAATAAGCAAATAAATAAATAAATAAATAAATAACATGCTATCCAAATGATACAACATACTTGAAATTCAAAAGTGCATCTAAGTTTGTTAGGAAAATAACACATAAGGTTAATGGAGACTGTGATGCAATGCTAAACACTGTGACTCACCACGACATTTGTCCATGGTGCACTTTTCAGAATCGTTGGGATCACCTTCACAGCTGGAGCCTCCGTTGCTAGGGACAGGGTTGTCACACACGCGAGTTCGGATTTTGACGCCCTCTCCACAGCTGACGGAACAAGAACCCCACTCAGACCAGTTTCCCCATCCTCCGTTCACTAAAACATCATCATCATCATCATCATCATCATCATCATCATCATCATCATCATCATCATCATCATCATCATCATCATCATCATCATCATCATCAGAGTAATCGTCAAAATCGTCGTTGATGTCGTCCTGTACACTCTGCTCTCCATGCATAACCATCCTAATCATCATTGGTGCTGTATCATTCACATCTTCTTAGAGCTGTTTGCAATATTTTAAATCACTTTTAGTAATCGCCTTTCCAGCTCAAGAGCTGCTCAAGACACTGGCCGATCATACAGGATTTGACTCCAGCCACCCGAGGCGCCTTTGCGCAACTTTTGGGCGCATAGTCTGATGTCCAGACCTGTCCTATTCTATCCTGTCCCGTAACCAGGAGGTCGTAGGGGCACTACAGATGATCGTTTAACCAGCATACTCCATCTTTCTCTGTCCTCAGCATCCCTGATGGCTTCGCTCAGTGTCAAACCAGTCCATTCTCGAATGTTGTCCTCCCACCTCTTTTTCGGTCTCCTCTTCTTCTACCTCCTTGCACTGTGCCTGGCAAAATAGTCTTTGCAAGGCCTGATGATCTGGTGACGTGGCCATGCCATCGGAGTTTCCGTTTCTTCACCACTTTGAGCAGGTCATCGTGTTGTCCAATGGCTTGTGTGATGGTCTGTCGGACTTCGTCGTTGGTGATGTGTTGGGTATAGGAAATGCCCAGAAGTCTTCTGTAGCACCTCATCTCCATGCTTTGTATTCTTCGTTGGAGATCTGCTGTGAGGGTCCATGCTTCGCAATCATATAGGAAGATGGAGATGACAAGGGAGCGCAGCAGTCTTATTTTAGAATGTAGACTGTTGATCCTGTCTTTCCAAATGGGCTTCAACCTTGTCAGGGCAGCAGTTGTTTGTGCGATCCTGGAGAGGACTTCCTGTCGGGACCCATTGTCTGATACAATGGCTCCTAAATATTTGAAGCTATGCACTGTGTTGAGGGATTGGCTTTGGACTTTGATGTCCATGTTGATGCCATTGGTGTTGTTAGTCATCATTTTGGTCTTCTCAACACTTATTTCCATTCCATAGGCTTTGGAGGTGGTGTCAAGCCTCTGTACCAGCTGTTCAAGTTCTTGTTCCTTTTCAGCCAATCCATCAGTGTCATCCGCAAAACGAAGGTTGGAGATTGCTCTTCCCCTTATGCTGACTGTGTCTTCGTGATCTGCAAGGGCATCTGACATGATGGTTCTAGGAAGATGTAGGAAAGTGTTGGAGAGAGTAGGCATCCCTGACGCACACCGATTGTTGTTTTGAACCAGTTTCCGATGGCGCTGTTGTGGAGGACTGCACTGGTAGCCTTGTCATACAGGCTTTTGATGACTTCAATAATTTTAGAGCTGATGTTGTACACTCTCATGGTTGCCCACAGAGCTGCATGCCAGACTCGGTCAAACACCTTTTTGAAGTCTACGAACACATGATATAGATGTTTTTGGTGGGCTGTAATTTGTTCACCAAAGGCTTTTTTTAGTAACACGAATGATATAACGAATACAAACATACATGTTCGTTACTAACCGTCGACAATGGCTGTAACAAATGTCCTCTGGACTTCGATGTAAGCGTGTTCGACTATGTTTAGGACTCACCTTCTCTAGATGTTTACACATTTTGTTTCTAAATGTATGTATTTCGGATGGGGCGGGGGAAGGAATACATAGTCTTATATTGCCACACAAATTTGAGGCAAAAACGAATGCGGATTTTGCTTTCAAAAAGGGTTTAGATTTCTGTCATTAATATGCACATTCCAAAGGAAAAAAACGCTAATGCCATCAGTTATTTTGACAAATAATTGACCTGCCTAGTTAAATGGTGGTCATGCTATTTTACCTGGGCACTCATGAAGATTACACGCTTCCATCGCTGTGTCAGGGCCAGGACAATTGTCCCCTCCAAACTGTGGGGTTGGGTTGCTACATGTTTTCTTTCTGCTTCTCTCCCCTCTGCCACATTGGACACTACACACTGACCAATGACTCCAAACGCTCCAGTTGCCATGGACTATAAACACACACAACGATTATAATGTATAAGTACGCTCTCTCTCTCTCTCTCTCTCTCTCTCTCTCTCTCTCTCTCTCTCTCTCTCTCTCTCTCTCTCTCTCTCTCTCTCTCTCTCTCTCTCTCTATCTATCTATCTATCTTTTCCTGTCCACAGCAACCCTAATGGTTTCGCTCAGTGTCAAACCAGTCCATTCTCGAATGTTGTCCTCCCACCTCTGTTTCGGTATCCCTCTTCTTCTACCTTTTTGCACCGTGCCTTGCAAGATGGTCTATACAAGACCTCATGATCTGGTGACATGGCCATACCATCGGATTTTCAGTTTTTTCACCACTGTGAGCAGGTCATCGTGTTGTCCAATGACTTGTTTGATGCTGTGTCGGATTTTTTCATTGGTGATGTGCTGTGTATAGGAATTGCCCAGAAATCTTCTCTAGCACCTCATCTGCTTTGTATTCTTCGTTGGAGATCTGCTGTGAGGGTCCATGCTTCGCAAGCGTATAGGAAGATGGAGATGACAAGGGAGCGCCGCAGCCTTACCTTGGAATGTAGACTGGTGGTCCTGTCTTTCCAAAATGGCTTCAAACATCGCCAGGGCAGCAGTTGTTTGTGTGATCCTGGAGAGGGCTTCGTGTCGGGACCCATTGTCTGATACTATGGCTCCTAAATATTTGAAGCTATGCACTGTGTTAAGGGATTGGCCTTGGACTTTGATGTCCGTGTTGATGCCATTGGTGTTGTTAATCATCATTTTGGTCTTCTCTGCACTTATTTATATTCCATAGGCTCTGGAGGTGGTGTCCAGCTGTTCAAGTTCTTGTTCCTCTCCAGCCAATCCATTAATGCCATACGCAAAACGAAGATTGGAGATTGCTCTACCCCCCCTATGCTGACTATGCCTTCGTGATCTGCAAGGGCATCTGACATGATGCGCTCTAGGAAGATGTTATAGAGTGTTGGAGATAGCAGGCATCCCTGACGCACACCGATTGTTGTTCTGAACCAGTTTCCGATGGCGCTGTGGAGGAGACTGCACTGTTAGCCTTGTCATACAGGCTTTTGATGACTTCAATAATTTTAGTGCTGATGTTGTACACTGTCATGGTTGCCCATAGACCTGCATGCCAGACTCGCTCAAACGCCTTCTTGAAGTCTACGAACACATGATATAGATGTTGTTGGTGCTGTAGATATTTCTCGCAGATTATTCTGAGGTTGAAAATCTGTTCAGTGGTATTTCGCCCTGCCCTGAATCCTGCTTGTTCTTCAGCTATGATTTGTTCGGCTTGGGGTTTCAACCTGTTGAATATTATTTTCAGGAGGACCTTACTGGGATGGCTGATGAGGCTGATGGTGTTGTAATTTTCACATTCCTCAAGGTTAAATTTGTATATTCATTAGCCGATTTATTATTATCTCAAAAATATATTTTGTTTATATTGTAGCCGAGCGGAAGGTATTTGAGTCCCGTCTCTCGGCCACCACCTTGAGAATACGGCCCAGCCCGAGATGTTATTTTTATTTTATTTAACTTCTAATACGCAGCATCATTTGAGAGAAATTGCAACTACATTTTGAATCAAGTTCTCACGACCCTAGGTTGATTACTGATGAAAAGATCATATAAATGAAACCTGTTCCTACCCCTATGTTTGCAGATTATTGGCGAGGCAGGCGAGTGCATACGTCTAGTTCCAAATTTAATTATTTTCTTTTCAAGCAACCTTTCTTTGGCTGTAAGCTACGCTCCTTGCCAACATAAGCATCACCTGGGCAGTGTTCTTGGCCGCAAAATCTGGATTCAGTGCTATAGCCGACACAGGAACGGCCGCCGTTCAGAGGTGCAGGGTTGTTGCACTGTCGCTGACGATGTTGTTTTTCTCCACCACACGTCGTGTTGCACTGCGGGGTCCACTGCTTCCATTCACTCCAGCCACCGTCCACTGTAACCGAAACAACCATGTGAGCTGACGAACATCATGATGATGATGATGATGATGACGATGATGATGATGATGATTATGATGACCATGATGATGATGAACATGATGATGATGATTTTTTCTTATGCCTTTGTAGATAACATGTGTACCCTCAAAGAGAACTAGAAAAGCAACGCCGGCGTGAAGAAAGAGAAATTGAACAGAAGCGTCAAGAAAGAGAAGAGCAGCGTCGCCGAGAATAACGAGAATAAGAAGAGCGGCGTCAAAAAAGAGAAGAACAACGTCGCCGAGAAGAAAGAGAAGAACAACGTCGGCGTGACGAAATGGAAGAGAGACGATTAGAGGCTGAGCCTCAGTACCAGCTAGAGATGGAGTGTATCCAAATCAATCAGCATGCGCCACAAGTCATCAGCGACAACAAGGCGACGGGAAGGACCAGATTGACAGTTATCTGGCGAGACTTGAAAGGTTCGCTGAAAGCTCTAACGGGCAACCTCACGATTGGGCAATTCGACTCAGTGCACTTCTGACGGGGCAAGCACTCGAAGTTTACACCAGACTGTCGAACGATGATGTCAAAAACTACGTCTTGAAAGAGGCTCTATTGCATTGCTACAGCTTTACAGAGAATAGCTACCGTAAACGCTTCCGTGAATGCCGGCCTTTGTCAGACGAGACACCAAAGCAATTTGTGTAGCGCCTCTCGTCGTACTTACACAAGTGGGTGGAATTATCAGTAGCAGTGAAATCCTACGATAGTCTCCATGACCTGATCGTGAAGTAGCAATTTCTCAATGCCTGTCACAAGGATCTGGCGACCCACTTAGAATTACAAAAGCTGCAGACGCTTAAAGATGTGACTGAGGCTGCTGAAAGATATCTTAGAGCCAGAGACACACGGTCCCACGCCAGCTCCCAGGGAAGGGCATTCAAGAGGCTGTTTCATCTGCAACGCTACAGACCACAGAGCTGCTAACTGCCCTCAAAATAAAAAAAGCGGACTGCAGAGCAATACGGACAATGTAGCGGCGGGCAACCGACAGAGGCGTTTCTCCAATCGACGGCAAACTAGTAGCTCTGACCATCAAGTGTGCGGCGGGAGCGCCATTCTTCCGAGTGAGACCGAGCGCAAAGCTATTCCTGCAGACGTGCAAGAGTGCATGACGATGGCCAACTTCTCCTTGCCAACGGGAAATCCAGCTGTGGCCGTCCAGAACATGCCTGTTTTCAAGGGACGCGTCTGAAATCATGAAGTGACTGTCTTAAGGGACTCATGCCGCAGTGGGGTCATCGTCAGAGAAAATGTAATCGCCAAAGAACAGTTCACTGGTGATTCTAAATGGACACTCATGGCCGACAGCAAATGTGTGAGAGCGCCAGCTGCGAAGATTCAAGTCAGCACCCCTTTCTACATATGCGAAGTAAAAGCGGTTTGCCTGAAGAAGCAGCTGTATGATTTGATGATCGGAAATATCGACGGCGCGAGACGACCAGACGACCCCGATTCAGAATGGAGTCCTGCCTCAACCCAACGTGTCGAAGTTGTGGAGGAGAATCCATTGCCATTTCCCGATGGAGACCTTACAGAGCTGCTACGGGACAATATGGCTACTCCAGCTCAGCCTTGCCGACCAGAGATCATCGGTGCTGTTACTACCAGGGCACAGGCCAAGAGAGAAAAGACGTCTACGCCACTGAAGGTCGCCGACAACTCCAAAGCTGCCATCGTGGACAGAGTTAAGGTGATCCAGCTCCAGGAAGCTGATTGTACTTTAAACAAGTACTGGGACCGCCGAGACCACGTGACCAAAGGCAGTGGCACCGTCTATTTCGAGAAGAGGGCCAAGGTCCTGTACAGAATCTGCCAGCACCCGAAGGTCAACGGAGGGAAACCACTACGTCAAGTCTTGGTACCGTTACCCCTAAGGCGCCAGGTGATGGAAGTAGCGCATGACTCAATCATGGGAGGTCATCTAGGCATCAAGAAGACGTCGGACAGAATCCAGGCGGTGTTCTACTGGCCACGACTTCATGCGGACGTCAGCCGTGTCTGCCGATCAGTTGCCAGAAGACCATACCTCGAGGAAGGGTACCGAAAGTGCCTATGCAGAGGATGCCTTTGATCGACCGACCTTTCAAGAGGGTGGCCATAGACTTTATCGGCGAAAAAAAACCTCCGAGTGGACTATGCGACTCGGTACCCGGAAGCAGTGCCTCTGAAGAAGATTGACACTGAAACTGTGGCGGAGGCGCTGGTGGACGTGTTCAGTGGACTTATAGTGCCTCAAGAAAGCCTGACATACCTTAAGACGCAGTTCGTCTCTGACTGCATGAAGGAAGTTAACAGACTTCTGAGCATCCGGCATTTGACAACGACACCCTACCATCCAATGTGCAATGGGCTCGTCAGACAATGGCATCGCTACATCAACGCCTTACTTTTCGCCTACAGAGAAGTATCGCAGGAGTCCACCGGCTTTTCTCCGCTCGAGCTGTTGTACGGAAGAACCATCCGAGGGCCGATGCACATCCTGAAGGAACTGTGAACGAAGGAAGTAGACACCCCAGAGGTGAAGAAGAGCTACCAGTACGAGTTTGAGCTACGGGAGAAGCTGGAGCGGACTCTCGAGATAGGAAGAGAAAATCTGAAGAAGTCCCAGGATTGTGGAAAGCGCTAATCTGATCGTAGGACTGTGAACATGAAGTTCAAACCTGGCAACAAAGTACTGGTGCTGCTACCTACCGATCACAATATATGTTGCTGATGCAGTGGAAAGTTCCGTACGAAGTGGAGACCGTGGTGGGGATCAACGACTACAAGGTGAAGGTCGGCCAGCATATCAAGATATACCACGCCAACCTCCTAAAGTTTTACATGGAAAGGCCATCAGAAACTATACACGCAGCAACGGCAGCCGAGATCGACGACAGCTTTGACAGCGAGAAAGTGTTGGCACTTGGACTTGGAGTCTTCCACAGCAAAGAAGGTATCGATGATGTTAAGCTATGATCAAGCCTGACGGAGGGTCAAATGTTGGAGCTCAAGGGCGAGTTTCCCTATAATTTCAATGATGTCCCAGGCTCTACAACTTCGGTCGAACACGAAGTTCACCTTACTTCCGATATTCACGTTCGATCCAAACCCTTCTCGATCCCTTTCAGGGCCCGTGAATCCTTGAAGAAAGACATCGATGAGATGCTGAGAATGGGCATCATCAGGAGAGTCCATTTCCCCTTACGCGTCCCCTGTCGCGATCGTGAAGAAGAAGGACGGAAGCAACAGAGTATGCATTGGCCACAGGAAGGTTAACAAGATCACCGTCTTCGACCTTGAGCCGATGCCTACTGCAGTAGACCTCTTCCGCCAAAGTTCGGGAAGAAAAATATTCTCGAAGATTGACCTCAGCAAGGGTTATTGTCAAGTCCCAGTGCGTCAACAGGACATACCAAAGACTGCTTTTATAACTCCTGATGGGACGTACGAGTGCCTAAGGATGCCATTTGGCGTGGTCAACAGCGGTACTACCCTGAAGAGAGGAATGAGGAAGATGCTCAAAGGGATGGACAACGTCGTGTGTTACTGGGACGACCTGCTAGTCCACACCCACACCTGGGAAACACATCTGCAGACCTTGAGGGAGCTGTTTCACCGCCTAACAGAAGCTAACCTGGCCGTGAGACCCAGTAAGTGCATTCTGGGAACTGACAACGTCAACTTTATCGGCCATTCGCTGAAAGAATGACAAAAGGGGCTTCTGCTAAAAAATGTCACCAAAATTCTGAACGCTCCACGTCCCCAAACAAAGAAGCAAGTGCGGTATTTCCTGGAATTGGCTGGGTATTATAGGGAGTTCGTACCGAACTACTCAGCCATCACAGCACCTTTGTCAAACCTGGTCGAAGAGAAAAGACTGCGAATCGAGCGACCGGTCAAACAAGGCTACCGAGAGATTCACACAGAATTCCCGTGCATGAAACCAAAAAGCGTGGATACAAAGGTGTTATGTACCATGTGTGTCACGGAATTTAGTTGAGCACACGGAGGAATGGACGACATTCGTCGACATGTGGAGGGTCCAAGACAGGTGAAGAATGAAGAGAGGCGGCAACAAGAAAAGCGATCAGAACAATAAAATAGCAAAGTCTATTGATTTTTGCCAAAGGACAGCGCGTCGACGGATTATCTAATCACGATCCGAATGTAATTCGTGCGAAAACGTTGATGGCTGACATGGTACTGGATCTCAACTTGCCTATGTCTGCACTGGGTAATTGTCACGTGGGGTTTATGGGCTCTGCACAATGGAATTATGGACCCTCACGTTTATTCGGTGGGAACTGCTAGTAAGTCACCCTATGAATTACTTTAATAAATTTATTTGTTTAGCTCGTTCTGTGTTAAGGTTGGGGTACAGAAATAGATAGAAAAATGGTAAAAGAATACTGTCACACTAGCTTTCACACGGCTATGAATCATATGTAGTCCAGCCACTTGATAACAGTTAAAATCACACATTTATTTCTTCTACTCTATACAAGATTCTCTAAGTACTAATCTAACTTAAAAAGTCTCTTTCAATGCTAATAGTTCGATCGCTGATAGTCTATGCAGCTGTTCTATCTTCATCGGGCACTTGCTAGTATATCTCATGTAGATTTGGACTACTGTGGTCCGTTTTACAGTTTCTGAAGAGTTGGACTACTGTGGTCCTGTTTCCGATCAGTTTAAGTGCACCTATGTTGTTACACTTAACTGCTAGGTGGTGCGGTCGAAGTCCTTCTGTGAGGTAGCTTCAGGTGCACCTGTGTAGTTGTGTAGTTGGGTTCCCTTGCCACGCTGTGGGGTCTTGTAGGGTGTGATCCAGGGTAACTCTCTCCGACCTGTGCGGTAGAGGTTACGCAGACAACTCGTCGTTTCTGTGGAGTTGTGCGCACGGGATAGCTCGGGATAGCTCGCCTGCTCGTCTGTAATATAAGAGACGAAATTCTGCACAACCCTGAATAATCGGTTTGTGCAGAGCGTCTCACTGAAAGCCAAGTAGCCCTCAGTGATAGCTCCACATCTCTATACATAAGCGACGAACATTCTGCTACTTCCGGGTTCCCCTGGAATCTCACTCTAAATTCCTATACATACATAAATATAAATCGTGTCTAACTATACACATACAGAATTAATAATATTATAAACATTCCGTGGTACAGCCACTGGTCTGCAAACATACATATAAGTTAAACAACAGTGGTTCCGTACGGGATGCAACATGGCGGCGTAACCGGTCGTGTTTCGCCTCGTGGTCGGCTCTTCCACGTGGTACGGCAAATTCGGATTAATAATTCACATTTATGCATAGCAAATTCCACAAACATAATTGCAACAATAATATAAATATATCACGATGAAACAGAAGGGTGTTCATTTACCTGTCTGACAAGTTCAGGCCCGTTGGCGACTTAATAGAATTCTAAGATTCCTAAGTCCTGCTTCCTGGTCTATGTGTGGAGAGATTTCTCTGCCAGCTTTCTAGCTGTTAACACTTCGGTGTATTACTCCCAACTGACCAAAACTGTGCGTGGTTTGGACCCAGTCAAACTGGCTCCAACCACTTTGCCTAAGCTCTCCCATTGGTTCCAACGGTCCGATTCAAAACTCAAGTGCTGACGTCACTGCGCTGTGTGTGTGGCTCAGGCTCGCAGTGTGCTGTAATTTAATTGCTTGATGGGTACTACACTGACTCTCTACTGTTACAATGACTACACATGCTGAATAGTCAATGAGCAGAGTTAAAACTAGCCAATTCGTGACAGGCTCCCTCAACTGAAAAAAGGCGATGACTACTGGATTCGACCTTTTTCTACTACAGAGCCTTGTTTAACACTGCACTATCCTAGGGTCCTATGTACAAACTAAGTAAGTTGCTCTACCTGAGCTGCAATGCTGTGCCAGGTAGCTATGGACACTAGTGACAGGGTATTACTGGGCGGGGACGAATTCTGGTGCTGTGGCCCTTAGTTGTGTTGGGTGGGCGACAGCTGCTGTGTCCTCCACGAGATGGCGACTGAGGTAGTCGGCTCCGTGGTTCTCTTTGCCGGGTATGTACTCGATCTGGAATGAGTACGCCTGAAGGGTGAGTGCCCATCTCATCAGGCGAGAGTTCAAGGATTTGGAGGCTGCCAGGAACGATAGTGGTTGGTGGTCCACCTGAACTGTGAAGTGTGTCCCATACAGGTAGAGTTGAAATTTCTGTATGGCCCAGACTAGTCCAAGACATTCTTTCTCCGACGTGGCGTAGTGGGTCTCGGCGGGTCTCAATTTTCTGCTGGCGTAGGCGACAGGGAATAGCGTCTCTGCATTCTTGGGGTCGCGCTGTAGCAGTACTGCTCCGAGGCCTAAGTCGCTTGCGTCGGTGCGTAGAACGAATGGCTGAGTCAAATCGGGTAGGTGGAGCACTGGCGCCGATGTCATTCTGTCCTTGAGTGTTTGGAATGCTGTCTCGCATTCGGCTGTCCATACGACTTTGTCCGGGGCGATTTTCCGGGTTCCATTTGTCAGTGGTACGGCGGTGCTGATGAAGTTGGGGATGAACTTCTTCCGCGATGGCGATGGCCATCCATGTGTGTGTGCCGGGGGTCGCTGGTCGGTCCGTGTACTTCTTGAGGAGATTGATGTGGTGGTATCGGGCTCTCCCGTTCACCTCTACTTGGTAGACTGTCTTGGATTTCTTGGCAGTCACCCGGTACGGTCCTCTCCAAGCGATGTCCAGCTTGTTGGTTCCACTTGGAAGTAAGAGTAGCACTTGATCGCCGACTTGCAGCTCTCTGTCCTTCGCGTGGCGGTTGTAGTACTTCGCCTGACGGGCTCTTGCCTTCTTCAGTGCTTCACCAGCTTTCTTCCACGTTGCTTTGAGGGTTTCCTGCAGGTCTGCGACGTACTTGGTGGCACCTCTTGGTGTGTCGTCTATCTTGGCTTCCGTCCAACTTCTGCGTAGGGCTTCTAGCGGTCCTGCTAGAGGTCTGCCGAATAGCAATGTTGACGGGGTGTAGCCTGTGGCTGCATGGGGCGTTTCTCTGTATGCGAACAGTGCCGCATTCACGTAGGTGTCCCACGCTTCTGGATTGTCGTCGGCGACTTTCCTGAGTATGGTGAGAAGGGTTCCATTCAGTCTTTCTACTTGTCCGTTGCTGGCTGGGTGGTATGGTGGTGTGCGAATGTGATGAACTTGTATCAACTCGAACACGTCTTGCATCAGGCGGCCGGTGAACTGAGATCCGTTGTCCGTTCTAATGCTGTCCGGGAATCCGACTCTGGTAAAGATGGCGATGAGTGCATCTGCAATCTTCTTGGTGTCTATCGCTGGCAACGGGACTGCTTCGCACCACATCGTACATGCGTCGACGAGTGTGAGTAGAAATCTGTTCCGCTTCTTGGTCATGGGCAGTGGTCCTACTATGTCTACTGAGACTTGCTGGAATGGCACGCCGACTACTACCGATGGTCCTAAGGTAACTGGTACGGTGTGATGTCGCGGGGAATATCGTTGACATTGGTGGCAAGATTTCACGTAGCGCTTGACATCCTCCGTGATTCCTGGCCAATAGTAGTGTGCGCTGATTCTCTGCACTGTGGCTCCAATTCCCATGTGTCCGCTGAGTGGCATGCTGTGGCCTAATTCTAGTACTTGGGCTCGAAGGGTGGCTGGTAGTACTAGTTGGGTGTGATCTCCATCTCCTTGTCGATGTAGAACTCCCTCTTCCATGTAGAAGTCTCCCTTGTGCGGGGGTGTGTGCGCCTTGGGTAGCTTCTGGAAGCACTTCGCTATCGAGGTGTCTTCTTTCTGTGCTGTTTTGATCTCTTCGAGTCCTGGATTCGGAGCGAACTCGGGCTGGGGTGGTTGGGTTTTAGCTTGGGCCCTGGTTTGCACTGCAGCTATCTCTACAGTTTTGGGGGGCGTGCCTAAGAACACATACCTACAACCTAGCACTAGATCATACAGGGGTTTCTGTAAAACAGCTGCTTGGATTCGTCCTGTGACGTACCTACTCTCTACTTCTATCCAAGCTATTGGGCAAGTAGTCGTCGGTTTCGTCAAGTCTGCTCCTTGTAAGTCGACTGTCTTGTCCGTCAAGTCCGCGCGCGATACAAGAGCTTCGCTAACTATCGCGTCGTATGATAGACCTGTGTCATACAGACAGTTCGCTTCTTTTCCGTTGACCTTGACCGTGTCTGTCACCGATGGGTGATCTCCGATTGTGTGTGGCTTGTTACCGCTACTTTGAGTTAGAACTCTGTGCGCTGGCCGGCTTTCGCGCTCTTCCCTACGTTGTGCGGCCAACTTGAAACATTCTGCGGTGGAGTGATTGTTTCTATTGCAGAACGAGCAATACCGTCTCTGTTCTGCGGGACCTCTTTTCCCGAATTCCGTGTTGGGTCCTTTATTTTGCCCAGGTCTGGGGTTATTCGGCTTATTCGCGGTGCGCTCTTCCCGGTTAGGGCTTCGTTTCTGTGCCTCTTTCCCGTTAGGCTTTAGGTCTCGCCTGAAGCTCTTGGCTTCTCCGTGGGCGGCCACGTACCTATCTGCGACCTTGACCAGATCTTCCAGTCTTTCCGCGCCCTGCTCTACTGAGAATGTTCTCAGCTCGGGGGTCATGGTTTCCCGTAGCTGTTCCCATACTAACAGTTCTGTCAGTCCATCATACGTCTTAGCCGTGGCTGACTGGCTAATCCACTTATCCAGCATTGTGGACAACCGATCCGCGAACTGCGCATAGCTCTCTCCTTTCACTCTCCGGTTGGTGCGGAATTTTTGCCGGTAGCATTCTCCTGTTAGTTCGAATCCCGTTAGTAGTGCCTCTTTTACTTTGTGATAGTCAGTCACTCTGTCAGTCGGTAGCTTACTGTAGATGTCATAAGCCTTTCCTCTAAGCCCTTGACTAAGCTTAAAAGACCAATGAGTGGGATCTAGTTTATACTCTGTTGCTAGACGCTCAAACCTAGTCAGATAGAGATCTAGACCTTCTTCTCTCTCATTGAATGTCCCCAGTGGAAATGACATTCCTTGTACAGGGTTGGATGCTACCTCTAGCTGATCTGAGTGGGAAGGGGTTGAGGAAGAACTTGAAGCTCCTGATCCCAATCTTCTTAGCTCTAACTCATGCTGTCTTTCTTTTTCCTTTTCTTCCCTCTCTTTTTCTTTTTCTGCCCTCTCTTTTTCTTTTTCTGCTCGCTCATAATCCCACCTCCTAACTTCTGCTTCTCTCTCTGCTGCTACCTTCTTCTGTTCTGCTTCTAGCTCTAGTTTCTTCTGCTCTGCTTCTAATTCTAGTTTCTTCTGCTCTCTTGCTGCTTCTAGTTCTAATTTCTTTTGCTCTGCTTCTAATTCTGCTTTTCTCTGTTCTGCTTCAAGTTTCTTCTGTTCTCTCTCTGCTGCTCTCTCTGCCTTAGCCTCCTGTTTCTCTACCTCTGCATTTATATACGCAATTAGGTCTCCCCCTGCTAAGTGTAAAGCTTCCCCTAATTCCTTGAAACGCAATCTCAAGGCCACTGGGTCCGACATTGCCAAACGTGTCTATGAACAACCTCTGAATCAAGTGGAATACCAAAACACTAGCAATATTGCAATTCAATAACAACAATGCAAAGACCATAAAATTTGCAATCAATAATAGAATAAAACAAGAGTCAAATGGCATACAACAGTTATTTAAGCAAAACCTGCAAAAGAACAATGCAACATACAGGCACAAAAATAATTGAAGCAAAAAAGTTTTTAACTAAAGAATAGTGCACAACAACTGATCAGTGTTATACCCTTACACTATTCTAAGTTATTCTACTTCTACTGTTATCTACTTTTATTGTACTTAGGTCCGGTTATACCCAATTCCTATTATACACAGATCCTGGCAGGCTCGCCAATTAAAGTGTCACGTGGGGTTTATGGGCTCTGCACAATGGAATTATGGACCCTCACGTTTATTCGGTGGGAACTGCTAGTAAGTCACCCTATGAATTACTTTAATAAATTTATTTGTTTAGCTCGTTCTGTGTTAAGGTTGGGGTACAGAAATAGATAGAAAAATGGTAAAAGAATACTGTCACACTAGCTTTCACACGGCTATGAATCATATGTAGTCCAGCCACTTGATAACAGTTAAAATCACACATTTATTTCTTCTACTCTATACAAGATTCTCTAAGTACTAATCTAACTTAAAAAGTCTCTTTCAATGCTAATAGTTCGATCGCTGATAGTCTATGCAGCTGTTCTATCTTCATCGGCACTTGCTAGTATATCTCATGTAGATTTGGACTACTGTGGTCCGTTTTACAGTTTCTGAAGAGTTGGACTACTGTGGTCCTGTTTCCGATCAGTTTAAGTGCACCTATGTTGTTACACTTAACTGCTAGGTGGTGCGGTCGAAGTCCTTCTGTGAGGTAGCTTCAGGTGCACCTGTGTAGTTGTGTAGTTGGGTTCCCTTGCCACGCTGTGGGGTCTTGTAGGGTGTGATCCAGGGTAACTCTCTCCGACCTGTGCGGTAGAGGTTACGCAGACAACTCGTCGTTTCTGTGGAGTTGTGCGCACGGGATAGCTCGGGATAGCTCGCCTGCTCGTCTGTAATATAAGAGACGAAATTCTGCACAACCCTGAATAATCGGTTTGTGCAGAGCGTCTCACTGAAAGCCAAGTAGCCCTCAGTGATAGCTCCACATCTCTATACATAAGCGACGAACATTCTGCTACTTCCGGGTTCCCCTGGAATCTCACTCTAAATTCCTATACATACATAAATATAAATCGTGTCTAACTATACACATACAGAATTAATAATATTATAAACATTCCGTGGTACAGCCACTGGTCTGCAAACATACATATAAGTTAAACAACAGTGGTTCCGTACGGGATGCAACATGGCGGCGTAACCGGTCGTGTTTCGCCTCGTGGTCGGCTCTTCCACGTGGTACGGCAAATTCGGATTAATAATTCACATTTATGCATAGCAAATTCCACAAACATAATTGCAACAATAATATAAATATATCACGATGAAACAGAAGGGTGTTCATTTACCTGTCTGACAAGTTCAGGCCCGTTGGCGACTTAATAGAATTCTAAGATTCCTAAGTCCTGCTTCCTGGTCTATGTGTGGAGAGATTTCTCTGCCAGCTTTCTAGCTGTTAACACTTCGGTGTATTACTCCCAACTGACCAAAACTGTGCGTGGTTTGGACCCAGTCAAACTGGCTCCAACCACTTTGCCTAAGCTCTCCCATTGGTTCCAACGGTCCGATTCAAAACTCAAGTGCTGACGTCACTGCGCTGTGTGTGTGGCTCAGGCTCGCAGTGTGCTGTAATTTAATTGCTTGATGGGTACTACACTGACTCTCTACTGTTACAATGACTACACATGCTGAATAGTCAATGAGCAGAGTTAAAACTAGCCAATTCGTGACAGGCTCCCTCAACTGAAAAAAGGCGATGACTACTGGATTCGACCTTTTTCTACTACAGAGCCTAGTTTAAACACTGCACTATCCTAGGGTCCTATGTACAAACTAAGTAAGTTGCTCTACCTGAGCTGCAATGCTGTGCCAGGTAGCTATGGACACTAGTGACAGGGTATTACTGGGCGGGGACGAATTCTGGTGCTGTGGCCCTTAGTTGTGTTGGGTGGGCGACAGCTGCTGTGTCCTCCACGAGATGGCGACTGAGGTAGTCGGCTCCGTGGTTCTCTTTGCCGGGTATGTACTCGATCTGGAATGAGTACGCCTGAAGGGTGAGTGCCCATCTCATCAGGCGAGAGTTCAAGGATTTGGAGGCTGCCAGGAACGATAGTGGTTGGTGGTCCACCTGAACTGTGAAGTGTGTCCCATACAGGTAGAGTTGAAATTTCTGTATGGCCCAGACTAGTCCAAGACATTCTTTCTCCGACGTGGCGTAGTGGGTCTCGGCGGGTCTCAATTTTCTGCTGGCGTAGGCGACAGGGAATAGCGTCTCTGCATTCTTGGGGTCGCGCTGTAGCAGTACTGCTCCGAGGCCTAAGTCGCTTGCGTCGGTGCGTAGAACGAATGGCTGAGTCAAATCGGGTAGGTGGAGCACTGGCGCCGATGTCATTCTGTCCTTGAGTGTTTGGAATGCTGTCTCGCATTCGGCTGTCCATACGACTTTGTCCGGGGCGATTTTCCGGGTTCCATTTGTCAGTGGTACGGCGGTGCTGATGAAGTTGGGGATGAACTTCTTCCGCGATGGCGATGGCCATCCATGTGTGTGTGCCGGGGGTCGCTGGTCGGTCCGTGTACTTCTTGAGGAGATTGATGTGGTGGTATCGGGCTCTCCCGTTCACCTCTACTTGGTAGACTGTCTTGGATTTCTTGGCAGTCACCCGGTACGGTCCTCTCCAAGCGATGTCCAGCTTGTTGGTTCCACTTGGAAGTAAGAGTAGCACTTGATCGCCGACTTGCAGCTCTCTGTCCTTCGCGTGGCGGTTGTAGTACTTCGCCTGACGGGCTCTTGCCTTCTTCAGTGCTTCACCAGCTTTCTTCCACGTTGCTTTGAGGGTTTCCTGCAGGTCTGCGACGTACTTGGTGGCACCTCTTGGTGTGTCGTCTATCTTGGCTTCCGTCCAACTTCTGCGTAGGGCTTCTAGCGGTCCTGCTAGAGGTCTGCCGAATAGCAATGTTGACGGGGTGTAGCCTGTGGCTGCATGGGGCGTTTCTCTGTATGCGAACAGTGCCGCATTCACGTAGGTGTCCCACGCTTCTGGATTGTCGTCGGCGACTTTCCTGAGTATGGTGAGAAGGGTTCCATTCAGTCTTTCTACTTGTCCGTTGCTGGCTGGGTGGTATGGTGGTGTGCGAATGTGATGAACTTGTATCAACTCGAACACGTCTTGCATCAGGCGGCCGGTGAACTGAGATCCGTTGTCCGTTCTAATGCTGTCCGGGAATCCGACTCTGGTAAAGATGGCGATGAGTGCATCTGCAATCTTCTTGGTGTCTATCGCTGGCAACGGGACTGCTTCGCACCACATCGTACATGCGTCGACGAGTGTGAGTAGAAATCTGTTCCGCTTCTTGGTCATGGGCAGTGGTCCTACTATGTCTACTGAGACTTGCTGGAATGGCACGCCGACTACTACCGATGGTCCTAAGGTAACTGGTACGGTGTGATGTCGCGGGGAATATCGTTGACATTGGTGGCAAGATTTCACGTAGCGCTTGACATCCTCCGTGATTCCTGGCCAATAGTAGTGTGCGCTGATTCTCTGCACTGTGGCTCCAATTCCCATGTGTCCGCTGAGTGGCATGCTGTGGCCTAATTCTAGTACTTGGGCTCGAAGGGTGGCTGGTAGTACTAGTTGGGTGTGATCTCCATCTCCTTGTCGATGTAGAACTCCCTCTTCCATGTAGAAGTCTCCCTTGTGCGGGGGTGTGTGCGCCTTGGGTAGCTTCTGGAAGCACTTCGCTATCGAGGTGTCTTCTTTCTGTGCTGTTTTGATCTCTTCGAGTCCTGGATTCGGAGCGAACTCGGGCTGGGGTGGTTGGGTTTTAGCTTGGGCCCTGGTTTGCACTGCAGCTATCTCTACAGTTTTGGGGGGCGTGCCTAAGAACACATACCTACAACCTAGCACTAGATCATACAGGGGTTTCTGTAAAACAGCTGCTTGGATTCGTCCTGTGACGTACCTACTCTCTACTTCTATCCAAGCTATTGGGCAAGTAGTCGTCGGTTTCGTCAAGTCTGCTCCTTGTAAGTCGACTGTCTTGTCCGTCAAGTCCGCGCGCGATACAAGAGCTTCGCTAACTATCGCGTCGTATGATAGACCTGTGTCATACAGACAGTTCGCTTCTTTTCCGTTGACCTTGACCGTGTCTGTCACCGATGGGTGATCTCCGATTGTGTGTGGCTTGTTACCGCTACTTTGAGTTAGAACTCTGTGCGCTGGCCGGCTTTCGCGCTCTTCCCTACGTTGTGCGGCCAACTTGAAACATTCTGCGGTGGAGTGATTGTTTCTATTGCAGAACGAGCAATACCGTCTCTGTTCTGCGGGACCTCTTTTCCCGAATTCCGTGTTGGGTCCTTTATTTTGCCCAGGTCTGGGGTTATTCGGCTTATTCGCGGTGCGCTCTTCCCGGTTAGGGCTTCGTTTCTGTGCCTCTTTCCCGTTAGGCTTTAGGTCTCGCCTGAAGCTCTTGGCTTCTCCGTGGGCGGCCACGTACCTATCTGCGACCTTGACCAGATCTTCCAGTCTTTCCGCGCCCTGCTCTACTGAGAATGTTCTCAGCTCGGGGGTCATGGTTTCCCGTAGCTGTTCCCATACTAACAGTTCTGTCAGTCCATCATACGTCTTAGCCGTGGCTGACTGGCTAATCCACTTATCCAGCATTGTGGACAACCGATCCGCGAACTGCGCATAGCTCTCTCCTTTCACTCTCCGGTTGGTGCGGAATTTTTGCCGGTAGCATTCTCCTGTTAGTTCGAATCCCGTTAGTAGTGCCTCTTTTACTTTGTGATAGTCAGTCACTCTGTCAGTCGGTAGCTTACTGTAGATGTCATAAGCCTTTCCTCTAAGCCCTTGACTAAGCTTAAAAGACCAATGAGTGGGATCTAGTTTATACTCTGTTGCTAGACGCTCAAACCTAGTCAGATAGAGATCTAGACCTTCTTCTCTCTCATTGAATGTCCCCAGTGGAAATGACATTCCTTGTACAGGGTTGGATGCTACCTCTAGCTGATCTGAGTGGGAAGGGGTTGAGGAAGAACTTGAAGCTCCTGATCCCAATCTTCTTAGCTCTAACTCATGCTGTCTTTCTTTTTCCTTTTCTTCCCTCTCTTTTTCTTTTTCTGCCCTCTCTTTTTCTTTTTCTGCTCGCTCATAATCCCACCTCCTAACTTCTGCTTCTCTCTCTGCTGCTACCTTCTTCTGTTCTGCTTCTAGCTCTAGTTTCTTCTGCTCTGCTTCTAATTCTAGTTTCTTCTGCTCTCTTGCTGCTTCTAGTTCTAATTTCTTTTGCTCTGCTTCTAATTCTGCTTTTCTCTGTTCTGCTTCAAGTTTCTTCTGTTCTCTCTCTGCTGCTCTCTCTGCCTTAGCCTCCTGTTTCTCTACCTCTGCATTTATATACGCAATTAGGTCTCCCCCTGCTAAGTGTAAAGCTTCCCCTAATTCCTTGAAACGCAATCTCAAGGCCACTGGGTCCGACATTGCCAAACGTGTCTATGAACAACCTCTGAATCAAGTGGAATACCAAAACACTAGCAATATTGCAATTCAATAACAACAATGCAAAGACCATAAAATTTGCAATCAATAATAGAATAAAACAAGAGTCAAATGGCATACAACAGTTATTTAAGCAAAACCTGCAAAAGAACAATGCAACATACAGGCACAAAAATAATTGAAGCAAAAAAGTTTTTAACTAAAGAATAGTGCACAACAACTGATCAGTGTTATACCCTTACACTATTCTAAGTTATTCTACTTCTACTGTTATCTACTTTTATTGTACTTAGGTCCGGTTATACCCAATTCCTATTATACACAGATCCTGGCAGGCTCGCCAATTAAAGTGTCACGTGGGGTTTATGGGCTCTGCACAATGGAATTATGGACCCTCACGTTTATTCGGTGGGAACTGCTAGTAAGTCACCCTATGAATTACTTTAATAAATTTATTTGTTTAGCTCGTTCTGTGTTAAGGTTGGGGTACAGAAATAGATAGAAAAATGGTAAAAGAATACTGTCACACTAGCTTTCACACGGCTATGAATCATATGTAGTCCAGCCACTTGATAACAGTTAAAATCACACATTTATTTCTTCTACTCTATACAAGATTCTCTAAGTACTAATCTAACTTAAAAAGTCTCTTTCAATGCTAATAGTTCGATCGCTGATAGTCTATGCAGCTGTTCTATCTTCATCGGGCACTTGCTAGTATATCTCATGTAGATTTGGACTACTGTGGTCCGTTTTACAGTTTCTGAAGAGTTGGACTACTGTGGTCCTGTTTCCGATCAGTTTAAGTGCACCTATGTTGTTACACTTAACTGCTAGGTGGTGCGGTCGAAGTCCTTCTGTGAGGTAGCTTCAGGTGCACCTGTGTAGTTGTGTAGTTGGGTTCCCTTGCCACGCTGTGGGGTCTTGTAGGGTGTGATCCAGGGTAACTCTCTCCGACCTGTGCGGTAGAGGTTACGCAGACAACTCGTCGTTTCTGTGGAGTTGTGCGCACGGGATAGCTCGGGATAGCTCGCCTGCTCGTCTGTAATATAAGAGACGAAATTCTGCACAACCCTGAATAATCGGTTTGTGCAGAGCGTCTCACTGAAAGCCAAGTAGCCCTCAGTGATAGCTCCACATCTCTATACATAAGCGACGAACATTCTGCTACTTCCGGGTTCCCCTGGAATCTCACTCTAAATTCCTATACATACATAAATATAAATCGTGTCTAACTATACACATACAGAATTAATAATATTATAAACATTCCGTGGTACAGCCACTGGTCTGCAAACATACATATAAGTTAAACAACAGTGGTTCCGTACGGGATGCAACATGGCGGCGTAACCGGTCGTGTTTCGCCTCGTGGTCGGCTCTTCCACGTGGTACGGCAAATTCGGATTAATAATTCACATTTATGCATAGCAAATTCCACAAACATAATTGCAACAATAATATAAATATATCACGATGAAACAGAAGGGTGTTCATTTACCTGTCTGACAAGTTCAGGCCCGTTGGCGACTTAATAGAATTCTAAGATTCCTAAGTCCTGCTTCCTGGTCTATGTGTGGAGAGATTTCTCTGCCAGCTTTCTAGCTGTTAACACTTCGGTGTATTACTCCCAACTGACCAAAACTGTGCGTGGTTTGGACCCAGTCAAACTGGCTCCAACCACTTTGCCTAAGCTCTCCCATTGGTTCCAACGGTCCGATTCAAAACTCAAGTGCTGACGTCACTGCGCTGTGTGTGTGGCTCAGGCTCGCAGTGTGCTGTAATTTAATTGCTTGATGGGTACTACACTGACTCTCTACTGTTACAATGACTACACATGCTGAATAGTCAATGAGCAGAGTTAAAACTAGCCAATTCGTGACAGTAATCTCAAAAAGCAGATGTTCCCGGACTCCAAAATGAGAAGTCGTTTCAGTGCGCACGCAGTAAGGGCACTGCCATTGCAAAAGAGATTGTTGCCAATACGACAATGGCCCTTGACCAGAGGATAAAAACAACTCAGACCTTCACAATTTCTACAGATGGCAGTAATGACAAGGTGGCGAAAAACTATCCCCGCTCACCGGGAGGACTTTCGATGCTAAAGCTAAGCACGTTCGCTCTGATGCTCTCTCGGTTCCTGCCATTGAAGGCTCAACAATAGGCAAATTTGTTTTGCTTCGTTTTTTATTTTATTTTTCATTGTTTTTGTGAGAGTTTATTGACTGTTTCTCCTCGAAGCTGTGAATGCCTTTGAAAAACTGAATACAGAGCTGCAGTCAGAATGGCCTATGATACATCTTCTGAAGAACAAGATGGAAATACTGCTGAATAACCTGATCGTGCGTTTTGTAAAGCCATCTCCCGTCCTCTACAAAGGTACTTTGGGCATCGATGTCCATGCTGCCACCAAAAACACACAAGGTCATGCTGACCTCCTCATTGGAGAGCAAGCGCGTACCTTTCTGTCTGCTGAAAAATTGACAACGGAGAAAGTCACATAGTTCTACTGTGCAGTGAAGAAGTTTATCAAGCAAGCTGCACTTACTTGAAGGTCCACTTCTAACACACATCCAGATTATTGATCCACATAGGCAGTTAAAAAGAACAAAACAGATTTCCGGGGCAAAATGTATGAGGTCACCATGATAAGGTCACACGACGACGTTAATCAATATACCATATTTTCTCTTAAGGCTCAAGGCAAAAAACTTATATTTTATTATTTTTTTTAAATTGACGTCACGATGATTATGTCAATCGATTTGCTAAAGTTTGGTTTTACCTTGGAGGCACATGTAACGTCTAAGTACATACCAAACTTGAACCAAATCTCTCCAGTAGTTTAAGAGAAAATAGCAATAGAATAAAATATGATGAAGTCACCAAGGTAACTTCACCTGATATGCATACTTTTTTGTCATCTGGTAGGGCTCACTATTTTCTAACTAAATACCAATTTCTTTCAAATTTGTCCATTAATTTCCGAGAAAAGTGTGCAAATATCATCTCCGGTCTCCAGACACCAAAAAACTGGACGGACGGACAATGCTCAAAACAACATTTCCCGAACTAAGCTTAGAGCTCGGGAACTAACAAAATATTGTTAAACTTTATACAATTTTTTTAAATTTTTATTATTATTTTTTTTTAGGGTCCTGATTTGGCTCGGAAGAGTCCGCTGGACCAAATGCAATAACCATGTAAGGTAATATAACAACGTTTTTTTTGGGCAAAGTGACGTGTTAATAAAGGTATAACTCACATGCTACCTATGGAACTTGCAATATTTAACATGAAAATGAGTGCCTTCCCCCCTCCCCCCCCTCCCCCCAAATTATTATGAAACAGTGGCATTAAAATGCAAACTAATACCAACTTTGATCTTTATATGCTCTTGACCTTGATATGAACTTGACCTCCGGAATGCAAAAGTTGTATAACGACAAACAAGTGACCGTGGCCTTCATCAACCTTGATCTTGGGATGACCATAACCTTCATGTGTCCTCTCATGCTCAAGTACGATCAAAAAAGCCAATGTTGTTGCACACTATGGGGTTGTTGTTGTATCAAATTTTATTCATCAGATTAACATAAGTTGTACTGATACTATGGGGTTAATAATACTGGTCACTTACCTTTTTAAAATATGTTTTAACAAAGCCTAAAATGAACTTGACCTTTAAGGTCAACGCACAAACGGAACATATTTGAAAGATCAATCTACCGTCTTTAAAAGCAACAAGTTTGGACGGTATATCTTCGATAGTTTAGGGTCAAGGTCCTTTAGAAGTAACTGTACTAACTAACTTTGGACAGCTCCAGTTACCTTGGAGTGAGATTGACCAACTTTGCAAAGTATGTGTGTCTCATTCCTATCTATCAAGAATAAGTTCAATATTAAGAACTTAGAAAAAATTGAAATTTTGTAAAAAGGTGTCATTTTAACTGAAAACATTTATATTGTGAGGAAGTAAAGAATGGCAACACTAGGATGCACATAGTCATTAAATATTTAAAAAAAGGTAAAGGTAAAGGTAGTCCCATAGCCTGTGGCCATAGGGGAGCGTGATGTTGGAGATCACACTTATCTTGGGCCAGCGTAATGAGGGTGACGCCCATCTCTCTCCCTCGCTGCTTTACCTTCCCCACCCTTAAGAGAGTAGGTACTCAGTCACAGTTGAGTCAACTGGGGGCGTTGTTATTTGTCGCTTCACGTTTTGCGGTCACCCATCCAAGTGCTAACCGCACTAGGCGGTGCTTAACTTGCGACACTATGTACACTATGAGATAAAAAGCGATACGTTTTTTATGATTTTGTTTTAGTTTTTTTTAGGTCATCCTCAAAGGTTGTGATCGTGATATAGTCTAGCTTGTTGCGAGTTTTGTCTGGGTGTGATTCAGGTCTGAGGGTGAGAATGAGAACTTTCAGATTGCGTGTACAATTGTGGAATGGATAGTATACCCAAAATGTAGTGTGTAATTATAATGAAGGAAAAAAACAACTACATTTGAAACTATTACTTTAGTAACATTTACAGTATACACAAGAAATAATATCATGCTATTATGAACATACCAAGAGACTTTTATAAAAGTGACGAATCAAATATAAGGTGGAAAGTAAGAAGTAAAAAAAAAGTTGTAAAACGTTTGTCTTATTTATTTATTTATTTATTTATTTATTTATTTATTTATTTATTTATTTATGTGTGTGTGGGTGTGTGAGCGTGCGCGCGTGTATGTGAGTGAATGAATGAACAGCGACAGAATCACGGAAAATGCAGACGATGAGAACACGGACGTGGGACACGTGTTTATACAGGGATGGACAGATCATGTACACTATCTCTAGTTTTGTTTTGTAGTTGCAGCACTACATTGTACATGTCCAAGCATTTTCCAAACACAAAGCACTTTAACATTCTTACCAATGACGGTTTCGCAGCGACAGCCCGTGTGTCTTGGATCACAGGAACAAGTATATGCCGATCTGGCACCTGGCAAGCATTTGGCGCCGTTGAGACAGTCGTGTCTGAAGCAAGGGCCAGGAGGCAGCTGGCATCTATTTCCACTCCAGCCGACCTGGCACACACATCGGAATCCCTCAGGGTTTTTGGACGACTTTTGGTAATTTTGACACGTGTTGTTGGCTGAGCCACAAGGCGAGGACTGGCACTCATCCACCGCTACCATCAACATCACAACAGAAACATAGATGATCGTATGTATTTAAACTCCACAATTGTCCGGTTGTCGGTCAGTCACTCCATACACCTCTTTGGCCTTAACTGAAGAATATAACTGAACAAAAACTCGTCATTTTTACTTTAACCTTGTTAAGTCCGTCGTATTTGTACTTTCTCATAGAGGAGAAAGCCGACCCAAAACACCGCCAAAAACATTAACACTTTTGAAAATGTGTTCAATTGGAATTCTCATTGAGAGTTTAAAATCTTTTGAAATATGATCACACCCTACATAAATACATTTCTAACTTGATGACAGTGAACAAGCTCCAACTCAATGCAAACATAACTGAAGTTATGCTCAAAGGTACCAAACACAACATGTCTTCTTCCTCTGTAGACACTGTCACTCTTGGCCAGACCACTCTTCCTATGTCATCTTCTGTCAAAAACCTTGGTGTAGTTCCTGACAACACCCTCTCTTCATGTCAGAATTCATCCACAAAACCTGTCAAACATGCAACTTTTATCTCCATAGGATAGGCCTTGCCCGCAAACATCTGACCTCTGACGCTACTGTCAAACTCATTTCCTCTCTTGTTTTGCCACGCTTAGACTACTGTAACTCTCTCCTTGCAGGAATTTCTTCTTCTTCTATTTATCTGCTCCAGCATGTTCAGAACTCAGCTGCACGTCTGGTGTGACGACAAGAGTTTTCAATGATAGGTAATAGTGGTTGTGCCGTAGTTACATATCGTGCTGAGTTGCACATCTCTAGTGATACAATGTACAACGTTTGTTTCAGCATTTCTTTACTGCGTATTTAAGATAAGTATGTATGATTTTCACGTGGGTTACGCATTGAGCATAATGCATAGTCGGGAAAATTGGGATACTGAGTTTAGCTCGATACTGTGTACTGTGAACTGGGTAGATTTTGGCCCAGCAGAGTCAGGTTGGTAGCTGTTGAGAGCAGACGTTTTTGGACGAAAGGACTGTTATCTTAGGATAAAGTAAAGTCGATTTTTCGTAAGGGCAGTGTTTGTGTGATTTGAACCACCCAAGGTCTTGTGCCATCGTCGGGACAAGAATGACAAGAAACTGTTAAAGGAAAGATTGTTACTGCCACTTATAAGTGTTAGTAAGTGTAGAGTACCTTCTTAAGGTTGTGTGTCCATTTATTTGGAACTTAATAATAATAATAATAATAATACAGGATGCTATATACGCGCCTTACCCCAAATCAATCAGGCTCAAAGCGCAGCGATCTATACCAACATACACGCTCACTTGTCTCATCCACCCTCACACACACCAAATACACATCCATCACTCAAACAAGTGGTGTAAAGGCAGGAAAATCGCTATTAGAAGACGGAAAGAAAATCAAATTTTTATTTTTGAAATTTTTATATTGACTGCGTCCTGTACCATTATCAAAGGGAGGGAGGAAACCGGAGTGCCCAGAGAAAACCCTCGGTGACCTCAATAGTCTCGTACCTAAGTCACATACGTTCGCCCCTTGCGGGAATCGAACCCGCGACCTTCGGCATAGGAAACCGGCGACTTATCCACTGCGCCACCCAAGGCTCAGAGAGTTCGCAAGTACTGAGATGCTCCTCCTAGTGCAAAGCATAGCAATAGCACGTTAACGAACTTTAGTACTCTCAAACAGATAACATTCTGTGGTATATTGTGTTGTGTTGTGGTGTTGGTGTGGTGTAACCGTGTGTCACAGGCCGAGAACTTAAGAGGTGAGTGTGAAACCAGTAATTCTATTCCTTAGTGGCTATGCATTCACGTACTTGAATGAATGATGGTGAATGAGGGGGAAAAAGAGAGATTTTTCTATAGCATTTTTCGTATATGATTTTCTTGTTTATATATGCAAATGAAATGTTGTTGACGGTGTTGCTACATGGGGACAAGGGGTGATGATAAAGTATATCGGTTAGGAAGGATGGCGTTGTATTATAGCGTGATAGAGATAGATAATCGTGAATGAAGGGAGATAATCTACTATAACGTAGAGAGGGGTGACGAAGGTGAGAGTGAAGATGAAGCAAGATTGTTTGACTGGAAGAGTGGTTATATGTGTAATGTATATTTGTATAAACAACTATGTATATGAAAAGAAATATAAATTGTTAAAATAAGAATTGCATTAAATTGTTTACATGCACATATAAACAGGTCAAGATGGCGGACGGCAGAAGGAGATATTTGTTGTATAGTGTTAACCTTCTGTATGAAGTAGGTTAGTAAGAGGATTTATTTGTTTACAGATTGGGCCTAGCACTATTGTTATTCTTATTACAACTTCCACTTTCACTTCCACTCCGACTGTTGGCTTGAAGTCGCCGTCGTTGCTATCTCTACCTTCTCCTCCATGCTGGTGTGAGGGTGCTGTCTGAGGGTGTGGGTGTCACCGCTACTTTATCCTCCGTTCTGATGTGGGATGCTATCTGAGGGACTGCGTGCTCGTCACCGCCTGGACACTTCGTGTACCCCGGACGACAGGAACACAACCATCTGGGCTTCTGCGTCTTACACCCTATTGCTTCACAGTTATACTTGCATGTCACGCACATAAAACATATTCCTAGCTTCAGCACTTAGTGCAGTGTACTTTATTATCTGTGTGTTGACTGCTACAGTTTCCGAAATTAGTTAAAGACGAGAGAGCTACGAACAGTGCTAGTATTGATCAAGCCAGTCGCTTTAATATAATATAATATAATTGATTTGCTTATTGGTAATTGTTGTATATTATAATTGTTGCATATTGTTGTGGGGTATTTCTTGTGTATAGTTCTGAGGTTTTTCAGATTAGACAAGGGAGGTAACTGTTCAGTAAGTATTGGGTTGAGGGTCTAGATAGGGGTTGAGGGTGGTTTAGATATCCCATTGTCCTGTGTGTGTGAGTTAGATTGTTGAATAAAAGAGTGTGATTGTTCATCTGGCTTTTGTGTTAGTTCTTTTGTTTGAGTTTGATCTCTACCACTCGTTGTATGAGCTGACGTCACTGAACCCACTAGGGTAACGTGACATCTGGTTCTCAAAAAGAAAAAAAAAATCAGATCATATCACTCCCCTTCTACAGTATGCTACAGTATGCTGGTTAAACGAACATCTGTGGTGCCCCTACGACCTTCGGGTTATGGGATAGGATAGGATAGGATCTACATACACTCCACTGGCTTCCAGTGCCTCATAGAATTATCTACAAAATCGTTATTTTCTGTTACAATTGCGTCCATGGCTTAGCCCCCTCCTTCCTCACCCAGAATATTCCATTCTATATGCCTTCTAGAAATCTTCATTCTTCCTCTGACACCCTCATGCTTCACATACCCCACTACAAACTCTCCTTTGATGGCCGTCGATCTTTCTCAGTGCTTGGCCGTTCAACTTGGAACTCTCTTCCCCTCTCTCTTCGCAGCTCTCCAAACATTGCTACTTTCAAATCCAACTTGAAAACTCATCCCTTCCTTAAATGTTTCTGATCTTACCTCCCACCATCGTCGTCGCCATTACTCCATTTGTTTTGTTTTGGTTTTTGTTTTGATTCAGTCCACCGCCACCACTCACCCATCATCCATCTTTACATGTAGCTCTCCCTTCCTTCCTCCCTCCCTCGTCTCTTATTCGCTAGCAAGTGTCTGATTTTATTTTGTATGAAGCTGAATGTTTAGAATGAATGCGTGAGTACTGTGCTTTGAACTGATATTGTTCATTGGGGAAAAGCGCTATTCAAATATCCGTATTATTATTATTATTATTATTATTATTATTATTATTAGTAGTAGTAGTAGTAGTAGTAGTAGTAGTAGTATTAGTATTAGTATTATTATTATTGTTGTTGTTGTTGTTATTATTATTATTATTATTATTATTATTATTATTATTATTATCATCATCATTATTATTATAATTATTATTATTATTATTATTATTATTATTATTATTATTATTATTATTATTATTATTATCATCATCATTATTATAATTATTATTATTATTATTATTATTATTATTATTATTATTATTATTATAAAGTGCCTACAAGGCTAACTAACAATATCATAGGAAACCCTAGTGACCATTTTGGCAGAAAGCATCCAATATTCCCAAGCTGATACAACAGACCTCACACACAAATGGTTTCAAGAAAAAAAGGTAGTTGACCGGTCTAGCAAAGAAGAAGATAGTTTAGTAGATTGATAGAACAGATTATGAATGAGAAAGAACAAATGATAAAAACAGTGACAGTGGGAATTTAAAGCACTGAATTTCCAGAAAGTGGGGATACTATTAATACATAAACCCCCGGCATCCCAACAGAGGATGTGGAGGGAGGAGGAGATGAAGGAGTGGGAGTGGTGCGAGGGTGAGGGATAGCTTAATACTTGTAAATTATAGTCACACCACACTGGAGCATCCTATCCTATCCTGTCCCGTAACCCGGAGGTCGTAGGGGCACCACAGATGATCGTTTAACCAGCATACTCCATCTTTCTCTGTCCTCAGCAAACATGATCGCTCAGTGTCAAACCAGTCCAATCTCGAATGTTGTCATCCCACCTCTTTTTTTCTCTCCCTCTTCTTCTACCTCCTTGCACTGTGCCTTGAATGGTCTTTGCAAGGCCTGATGATCTGGTGACGTGGCCATACCATCGGAGTTTCCGTTTCTTCACCACTGTGAGCAGGTCATCGTGTTGTCCAATGGCTTGTGTGATGGTCTGTCGGACTTCGCCGTTGGTGATGTGTTGGCTATAGGAAATACCCAGAAGTCTTCTGTAGCACCTCATCTCCATGGTTTGTATTCTTCGTTGGAGATCTGCTGTGAGGGTCCATGCTTCGCAAGCGTACAGGAAGATGGAGATGACAAGGGAACGCAGCAGTCTTACTTTGGAATGTAGACTGATGGTCCTGTCTTTCCAAATGGGCTTCAACCTTGTCAGGGCAGCAGTTGGAGCATAATGGTCACATTATTGTGACACCACAGTACCAGGTGAAAAAATGTGGTCAATCCGGAATTAAAGTCAGGAACCTTTATTAATAAGCCGCTCTACCAACACAACACCACACTACACAACATAGTCTGTACGGGAGTCGATGGTTTGTTACTGCTGACCCTGTCTATGACCCTAGGACATCCTAATATCACCAAGATGCTTAGGCCTTGGGCGGTCTCTAATACGCCTTAGAGAAACACTCTACACAGTATCACACAAAATTTGTGGCAGTGATAACTCTCCTAAACTGTTATAAAAGTACTTCTTCACAACAGCTGCACAACAGCACACTAGTCATTCTTGCCCTTTACAAGGTGCAAGACATCGGGTGGTTTCAACATGAAAACACAACCCTTATAAAAGGACTCTACACCTATTCTATAATAGTGGCAGTCACAATTATCCACTCGCCGTCCGATCATAGCCAGCACCAACTTGACTCTCCATTTACACCGCTTCTCCCAGCTCACAATTCGAGGCACAGAACTCCGTTCCAGCTTCTAGCAGCTACCGAGCTTACGTAAAACACGAGATTCTTTCAATTCCTATATTATACACTACGCAATATATCGCACTGACCCACACTTTTTGCATAACACTCTCATAGATATAAAACTTTAAACTATATACATCCTGACACTGCATATAATTAGAGTGTATTATATATTGTGTCATCACAATTATATTCAGGCAAGCAAGAGAGCAACAACAGTGCTCGTGGATAGAGCAGCTTAGCAGCGGTCGAGTGATCATATCATCGTTGGAATCCCTCCCTAAACTACCCACAATCCTACTTTTGTTGGGCTGCGAGCCGTACCGAAAGCAATGTTATTGCACGCGGCTCGGGTCTTTTGCCTCTCTAGCTAATTTTGTGCTAGTTGCTAATCTTTATTTTAAGTATAATGCGTGAATACTAATGAATAATATACAAATAGTATAAATCACCGTAAACGCCGAAATACGACCTTTCTGCTGGTATAACAACAATGGACCTATCTGCTACCACATAAAAATAATATGTGATATGCATCGCGCTTTTCTAAACATCGCGCTCCCCTTCAAAGCTGCTACATAAATCAAAATGAAAGTTTATATATTCTAAAAGAGAATTTAATGCTAAGTCTAATGGTTATGTGTTTTGAGAGATCTGAAAAGTATATTTCAAGTAATTGCACACAGCTAGTTTAAACCTAACAGAGACAGAGTAAGGCCTATATATGGTCAGAAAGTCTTGTAGCCAACACGGCAACAAATATGAAGCTGCGATATGTCTGGTACATGCAAAATTCAGTCATGCATCTTCAGGTGCATTTCTTTGTTGTATTTATGTGTTGAAGTTAAATCGAAAGAAAAATCCCCCGTGCACTTGGAGAGACGTTTGCTTCCTTCATGATTCAGCGCTTAACTATCATTGGTCCCACCGCCGTAGCTCAAGTGGTAGTTTTTTTTTTTTATTTTTTTTTTTATTTTTAAATCAGTTTATAGTCCCCTCTCTTCCCGGTAAGGATTTTCAGAGAGGAGACTGCTGTGATTGCGTTCGCCTGGCACATCGATGACTTATGTTCGAATCTCTTAGGGGTGAAATAATAAGTGGTCACTTTCACTGTCCGCTTTGGAAGTATGATCGCTCTGGTGGTTCAGAGTTGATTTAGGTCCCTACCCGTTGTTCCCTGGGATGGTAATCCCCGTTTGCCATATTGCAAATGGTGGGTGTACAGACGTGAAACCTCATTGTTCATTCACTATGACGTGATAATGCTGCCTTTCAAAAGTATAGCTTAGAGGCCTAGTTGCGAAACGCCAAAAATAGACATTCTTCTTCGGTTGCTACGTACCGTCATGTAATAGGATATCCCGGAGTTTTATCTTGCAGCGAGCAAAAAACACACATATTTTCGCTAGTCACAAGAATTCCCTATTTATGCCGATCATGTTTGCAAGTAAATTTATATTCATATTCCTATCCTACCCTATAACTCAAAGGTCGTTGGGGCACCACAGATGATCGTTTAACCAGTGTACTCCCTCTTTCTCTGTTCTCAGCAATCCTCGTGGCTTGTTCAGTGTCAAACCAGTCCATTGTCGAATGTTGTCCTCCCACCTATTTTTCTATCTCCCTCTTTGTCTGCCTCCTTGCACAGTGCCTTGAGGATGGTTTGCCTGATGCTCTGGTGACGTGGCCATACCATCGGAGTTTCCGTTTCTCCACCCACCTATATCCCTTCTTTTTGGCTAAAAGGCACTCCCCCACCCCCCTGCTCCCCCTAAGTAGTATGACCTCTTGCTTAAATGCATGATTTATTATAATGTGTTCGGAAATAAAAGGGCAAAGTTTAAACTTTCGGGTTACAGGGCCTTTTTCAGCCTTACCATCGCAAAGACTGGGCACTGTGATGACGCTGACTGAGGGAACCTTCCACGACAGAACGTTGTTACTGGTATTGCCGGCACAGCTGACTGACTGTGCCGCCATCTTAGAAATGTCCCACGCCATACCCTCTGCCATCAGTCCGCTCACCAGCACTGTAAACATATTACAGGGAACATTAACAAGAGAGAAAAAAAAAGAGAGAGAGAGAGAGAGAGACCGAGAGAGACCGAGAGAGACCGAGAGAGTAAGGGAGTGGGGGGGGGGGGGGAGATTAAAAAAAAAAAAAAAGAAAACTACTTAAAGTATGGCTGGCGCTGCTATGGTTCTTGGCAGTGCTGCTGTCATCGCGTTAGTCTTCTCAGGATCAAAACCCATGATTTACAGAGGCCCAGAAACAGCACAGACATTTCTGGATTAAATGAATAAATTATATAAACTGTGTTTATTATAATTACAAAATCCTGTGCCTATGATCTTTACTGAATCTGATTCAGTAGTCCTTAAAGCAGCCACGCACTGCCACATTTGCACTAAACCATTTATAAACTCTGTCATTAAGGTAAACGATCACTGCCATCTTACAGGGGGCATTTAGAGGCGTTGCACCTCAGAAGTATAACTTAGACTATGGAATCAAACATTTTACTCAACCTATCTTTATTTATAATCTCCATAATTAGGATTTTCATTTATTCATACAAACAGTGAGGAACACAAACAGAGTGTCATGTAATGTTGAGACAGAAAAAAAAAATAAAACGTTCACTCTGAATAAATGCAAGTTTTATGACTGCTTTTAACACTTCGCAACTAGCTTATAAACACTTGCAAAGAACTTACCAAGCTATCCTATTACTAATTCGAAAATATGTATATCCTTATGAATACACGGACTCTTGGAAAGCGTTTGATGAACTGGAACTACCTCCTAAAGAAAACTGTTATTCCTCGCTCAGTAAAACATGTATTAGCGATGCTGATTACCAACACGCCCATAATGTTTGGAATGCACTCGGCAGTGAAAACCTGTATTTGAAAGAAGTAAAGGGAAATACAGAGGCAGATCGAGAGATAGAGAGGGAGTGGGAGACAAAGGTTATGGAATATATATATATATATATATATATATATATATATATATATATATAGAGAGAGAGAGAGAGAGAGAGAGAGAGAGAGAGAGAGAGAGAGAGAGAGAGAGAGAGAGAGAGAGAGAGAGAGAGAGAGAGAGAGAGAGCAGGGTTGGGTAGAAACTTGGGCATTAATTGTAAAAGTGGTCTTAGCTTAGGCTACATGTATAAATTAATAAAATATTCTATCCTATCCTATCCTATCATATCCCGCAACTCGGAGGTTAACCAGCGTACTTTAGCTTTCTCTGTCCTCAGCAACCCTCATGGCTTCGTTCAGTGTCAAACAAGTCCATTCTCGAATGTTGTCCTCACTCTTCTGTTTCGGTCTCCTTCCTCTTCTACCTCCATGCACTGTGCCTTGCAGGATGGTCTTTGCAAGGCCTGATGCACTGGTGACGTGGCCACACCGTCGAAGTTTCCGTTTCTTCACCACTGTGAGCATGTAATCGTGTTGCCCCCAGCTTGCGTGATGGTCTGTCGGACTTCGTCGTTGGTGGTGTGCTGGGTATAGGAAATGCCCAGTGGTCTTCTGTAGCACTTCATCTCCACGCTTTGTATTCTTCGTTGTAGATCTGCCGTGAGGGTCCATGTTTCGCAAGCGTATAGGAAGATGGAGATGACAAGGGAACACAAGAAGTCTTCCATTAGAATGTAGACTACTGGCCCCGTCTTTCCAAATGGGCTTCATCCTTGCCAGGGCAGCAGTTGTGTGTGCGATCCTAGAGAGGACTTCCTGTCGAGACCCTTTGTCGGATACAATGGCTCCTAAATATTTAAAGCTATGCACTGTGTTGAGGGATTGGCTTTGGACTTTGATGTCCGTGTTGATGCCATTGGTGTTGTTGATTATCATTTTGGTGTTCTCTGCACTTATTTCCATCCCACAGGCTCTGGAGGTGGTGTCAAGCCTCTGTACCAGCTGTTCAGGTAAGTTCTTGTTCCTCTCAAGCTAATACATCAATGTAAACCGCAAAAGGAAGGATGGAGATTGCTCTACCCCCTATGCTGACTGTGCCTTCGTGATCTGCAAGGGTATCTGACATGATGTGCTCTAGGAAGATGTTGAAGAGTTTTGGAGAGAGTAGGCACCCTTTACGCACACAGATTGTTGTTCTGAACTACTTACCGATGGCGCTGTTATGGAGGACTGCACTGGTAGCCTTGTCATACAGGCTTTTGATGACTTCGATAATTTTAGGGCTGATGTTGTACATTCTCATGGTTGCCCACAGAGCTGCAAGCCAGACTCGATCAAACGCCTTCTTGAAGTCTACGAACACATAATATAGATGTTGTTGGTGCTGTAGATATTTCTCACAGATTATTCTGAGGTTGAAAATCTGTTCAGTGGTACTTCGCCCTGCCCTGAATCCTTCTTGTTCTTCAGTTATGATTTGTTCAGCTTGGGGATTCAACCTGTTGAGAATTATTTTCAAAATGACCTTTCTGGGATGGCTGATGAGGCTGATGGTGCGGTAATTTTCACACTTCTGAAGTTTACCTTGTTTGGAAGAGTAATTACAAGCGACTGGGTCCATGGTGTAGGCCATTCCTCACTCTGTAAGATCTTGTTACAGATAATGGTGAGGGCGTCAATCATCATTCTCCTCCTGCTTGAATCAGTTCCGCGGGTATGTTGTCCACTCCCGCTGACTTCCCCTTTTTCAGCGATTGCACCGCTGCCTCAACTTCTTCTCAGAGAATTGGGATGATTTTTCTTTCTTCTCTGTTCTCGGGACAAGCTAGAACTGATGGGTCTTCGTTTGGTGTGTGGTTGGGTCAGAACAGTACTCTGTCAATATGGAAAAAAGAGTGTCCTGCCAATGTTGAAGCTTGATCTGAAGGGTTTCCTGACCATGATGTAGTCGATCTGGTTGTGATGCTCCCCGCCGAGACTGTGCCATGTTCATCGTCTGAATTTTTCGTGGAGACTGTCACGAACTGGCTAGCTTTAACTCTGCTTGTTGACTATTTAGCCATGTGTAGTCTTTGTAACTTTAAAAGTTAGACTATTACACAGCAGCAATTAAATTACACAGTAAACCACACACAGCGAGCGAGCCACCCACATCGCAGTGAGTCAGCACTTGAGTTTTGAATCGGACCGTTTTAACCAATCAGAGCAGGCTCAGTGGGTAGAGCAGTTTTGACTGTGTCAGAGCCTAACACAGTTTGAATCAGTCGTGTGTGAGACGAGGTAGAGTCAACATCTCCACAGCTAGAGAAATCTCTACACTCATAGACCAGGAAGCAGGACTTAGAAATCTTAGAATTCTCTCAAGTCATCACGGGCCTGAACTTGTCAAACAGGTAAATGAACACTCTTCTGTTTCATCGTGATATATTTATATTATTGTTGAAATTATGTTTGAAGAATTTGCTATGCATAAATGTGACTTGTTAATCCGAATTTGCCGTACCACGTGGAAGAGCCGAGCACGAGGCGAAACACGACCGGTTGCGCCGCCATGTTGCATACCATACGGAACCACTGTTGTTTAACTTATATGTATGTTTGCAGACCAGTGGCTGTACCCGTGAATGTTTATATTATTATTAATTCTGGATGTGTATAGTTAGACACGATTGATATTTATGTATGTATAGGAATTTAGAGTGAGATTCCAGTGGACCCCGGAAGTAGCAGAATGTTCGTCGCTTATGTATAGAGATGTGGAGCTATCACTGAGGGCTACTTGGCTTTCAGTGAGACGCTCTGCACAAACCGATTATTCAGGGTTGTGCAGAATTTCGTCTCTTATATTACAGACGAGCAGGCGAGCTATCCCGAGCTATCCCGAGCTATCCTGTGCACCCCACTCCACAGAAACGACTAGTTGGTTGAGGAGACTCTACCGCACAAGTCGGAAAGAGATACCTTGAAACACACCCTGTCAGACCCCACAGCGTGGCAAGGGAACCCAACTACACAACGACAAAGGTGTACCAGAAGCTACCTCACAGAAGGACTTCGAACACCCCACACATGAGTTAAGTGCATAAGGCGAAGGTGCACTTAAACTGATCATAACAGGACCACAGTAGTCCAACTCTTCAGAAACTGTAAAACGGACCACAGTAGTCCAAATCTACATGAAATATTATAGCAAGTGCCCGAGGAAGATATAACAGCTGCCTAGACTATCAGCGATCGAACTATTAGCATTGAAAGAGACTTTTTAAGTTAGATTAGTACTTAGAGAATCTTGTATAGAGTAGAAGAAATAAATGTGTGATTTTAACTGTTATCAAGTGGCTGGACTACATATGATTCATAGCCGTGTGAAAGCTAGTGTGACAGTAATCTCTTACCATTTTTCTATCTATTTCTGTACCCCAACCTTAACACAGAACGAGTTAAACAAATAAATTTATTAAAGTAATTCATAGGGTGACCTACTAGCAGTTCCCACCGAATAAACGTGAGGGTCCATAATTCCATTGTGCAGAGCCCATAAACCCCACGTGACAGAGACCAAGCTTGTTTGCCAGTATCAGATTGTTGTATCTGGCAAACTCCAAGAGTCTTAGACCCCTGTCATTTGTCTCGCAGTGGGGTCCACTTGTGTCTCCCCAGGTGTGGTTGGCCAACCTTGGCATTCCAGTCGCTATTAAACTGGTGAATAAAAATTGATAACAACAACAACAACAACAACAAGTCGCCTTGCACTATGACTATGTCCTTCTTTGGCACTTGGTCAAGGACAGCCTGTATATTTTCATAGAAATCCTCCACTTCGCTGTCGTCATAGTGTGATATTGGGGCATAGGCCTGGATGATGGTGATGTTGAAAGTGGCTGATCTCAGGCGGATGGTAATGAGTCTACTGGAGTCTGAGTGGCAACCCATAACAGTGGCTGGAGTGTTCTTGTAGACCAAGAATCCAACGCCGTGTTCGTGCCTGTCATCTCTACCGCTGAAATAGAGCTTGTGGCCTTTGTCTGTCTTTGTTTCACCTAGGCCTTTCCAGCGCAGTTCGCTGATATCTAAAACGTGCCATCGATAGTGGTCCAGCTCGTGGGTCAGTTCTTCTAATTTTCCTTCCGCAGTTAGGGTCCTGACGTTCCAGGTTCCTATGACGTTGTTGTTTCTGTGCGAATCTTGCTAAGTTGTCCATCAGTAGCACACTTATCACCTCCGTCCTGGTGGCCAACGGAAGGCGCGGTCCTTGGTGACCAGGGCGACGACCGATCCGGTATGGAGTGAATAGCTCTAATCATCTTGTAGTGTGTCTTGGGCAAGAAAGACCTGGCAGAGCCCAATCCTCTCCAGGCTGTTGGCCACAGCCGATATCCACGAATACAGTGTGGCTCGCCTTGGCCCCGAACACATGGTCATTGAACCTGTAGTAACATGAGGTTCTTCCGTCCTGGCCGGTGACTCTGTGTAGAAGACTTTCGCCCAGTGTTGTCGTGCTGACATCACCCCTGTTAGTCGTCCCTTACGACATGCCGGGAAACGTTGGGTCTATTCTATTCAGTGCCCGAACCCACAGGGTTTAATAAAATATCAGTTATGTAAATAATGTACCATTGTTAAAGTGCAGTGTTTGTTCTTAGTTTGCAAAATCCTTGTCGTGCCTCGTTATGTCGTCGCTTGACATAATGCGATCTTATCTATGTATGAGTGAAGGCAGTAGTTTTTTTCCCAGTTGGACAAGTATGTGGAATCTCACCTTCTCCATGTGTACTTTGGATGCTGATAATGACCGGCGAAACAGGGTTGCCCGCCAGTGTGAACGTGTGGACGTTCTGAGTTTGCAGGTAGAGTCCAGCGGTTTTCTTTGACTGTTCCACTGTCAGCACCGCCTGATTCCAAGTGTTCTTCTTCATCGCCACGCTTGCGGATCTGCCACTGATATAGGTGGACAATGCTAGTAAAATAACATGGCCACAAGGGTAATGCTTTCATTTTCACTTTTCAATCACTGTTCATAATCTGCGTGTAAACATACATCGTTGTCATTATCAACGACATTATTATAAACCAGAATAGTGTGCATACGCTTTTACTCTCAGGAATGTGTATATGAAGCAGGGGCCGAAAGATGCTCCTGGCATTGGTCAACATTAAAATACGTTATTGAAGGGATGTCAGATAAGTGTTCAAATGGTTTGTTGTTTTTTTCTTATCGTTTTTACTGTGATGGGAGTGGCTTGACCCTGAAGCCATGAGAATTGCTGAGGACAGAGAAAGATGGAGTACGCTGGTTAAAGGATCATCTGTGGTGCCCCAACGACTGTCGAGTTACGGGATTGGATAGAGTAAGAAAGAATAGGCTAGGACCCTGTGACATTGCCCTTGAAATGAAATCATTCATTCACTGATCAGTTATGAGGTCTTATGAGTATACACCATCTTATCAAGTGTGGTTGTGATAGGAAATAGGTTCTGATATATTAATACATTTGCAAGTTTTGCACAGGCAGACCAACGGACGGACTTTTTTTTAAAATGTCTTTTATGACGGATTTAAGACACATCTCGCACAGAACTACACACATCTTAAAACAAAGTATGGTGAGTACACAGACTCACATTGCTATGCATGTGAATCAAAACTTAAGGGGCATAATAATCCTGTGCAAAAAATAAAAGGCTTAAAAGATAAAATATGCATGCCAATCATTAACCAAACAAAGCACAACCACTGTATAAGAGCAAATAACATGAGTTTAAAGATGTCTGTCAGTAAAAAAGCCAAAGTAAGCCTGCCAAAACCAAGGAACATCGGGCTCGAGTCTTACTAGGGAAACAGAATAAAATAAACCATTTTGGTATTTAAAGTCTGTGTAATATCAAACTCCCGCAATCTAGTCTTTCTTGTTAAACATTCACAGGAGAAAGCACCTCATCAACGGGTTCGACGTCATTGTGCGGAATCCCGTAAATTGCGTTATTGTTTATGAACACGCCACTAGATAAAATGCCGATTGGGGCTACCTCACCCGTTTTAGCATTTCCCGAAGACCGACAAACCGAAACAATGTGACAATCTCCTTTGATTTTTGCTCAAGATTGGCGCTAGAAGCAACCGCAAAATCATGTTGTCCAGCTGCAAGGATGGTCATGAGCGTAACATGTAGGCCTAGTCTCATAGTGCCGTACATAAAACACACAATTCAACTAGGGTGAGAACTTCGAGCCCTAAAACCTGGAATCGTGGCGAACTGAGTAAACCAACCTTTTTGGAAGATTATCACGCTCAGTCTGCGAGGAAAGATGAACGCGCAGAGCGTTTGAGGAGTCATCGAGATTTATGATGATGTCACCACTTGCGTTGTCCTTCAGAAAAAGCCACATCGAGAGTGTGAGAGATGTCCACTTTTGAGCCACTTGTGCTGTCAGATTATCTTTCGCCAAACGGACTTCAGCAGCTGGAAACAAAATAGACAAGTGCTCTACATGTCATTCATAAATTGTATACATATTTGTGCTTTTTTTGTTTTGAGATTCATGCTGAGTTTATCTCTGTACACTTGTCAAACGACGACACTGCATGCAGAAGCGGCTTCCGTCCAACATATACTGTAAACAAAGCACATGTGTCATAAAGTACTTTCGTTTGGTGATTTGTTAGTAGTTTTAGTAGTAGCTGAACATTAAAACATATCAAAACTAGTTTCATGTTACCTTGATTCAGAGCATAATATGCCTAATTATCATATGTTTTTAAATAATAATCCTAAAAGAGGAGTGGCTATACATGTTGCAAAATAATGAAATACAAAGGTTGTAAACAGCTTGACAATGAAAATGTTGAAGTGAGTTTATGGTGTTCTGGTTGGCTGAATCTACAGAAGTCCAAATTCTTCCCCTGAAAATAACGAATTATAATTACAACTGCTTAGGAATGAAAACATACATAAGTTTGACAGTGTTCGTATTGTTGGTGATTTTTATTTCCCACATATAAGATGGGATGGTGTCTGGACGGGAGGTAAAGATACAAGTCTATAGGAGGTATTCGTGACGCACTTTATTACAAAAGGTGTGTAACCCACACAGTGACTCAACCAAAGCTTTTTAGATTTTGAGGTTAGGTCAGCCAGGCTAGCTATAAATAACTTCGCCGATGCTTCCTTTCCTTTCACTGGAAGGGAGGGTGCAGGCAAGCTATTAACAGCCCGCAGCCAGCAAACTGTGGAGGCACTAAACAGTGCTGCTTACATAGGCAATGAGCTGGTGTGCCCAACCACAAATAGCCAAGTGCAGAGGTCGATCTATGTTGATCTTGTTTTAGTAAATGATGATGATGATGATGATGATGATGATGATGATGATGATGATGATGATGATGATGATGATGAGACTACATTACATGGTTATTTTTTTAGGTCCAGCGGACTCTTCCGAGCCAAATCAGGACCAGATGATGATGATGATGATGATGATGATGATGATGATGATGATGATGATGATGATGATGATGATGATGATGACGACGACAACGCAGATAGTTGGCGGATGTCCCTTAGATTGAAAAAAACAAAACAAAAAAAAACTCGCAAGCCAGGGAGTGACAAAGGTCGAAAAGACTTTTTGTCAACTAGTACGGCAGGAAAGGTGCCATTGATAACCTCTGTCTGACCTTTGCCATGGCTAAAATGCTTGAGTCCGTAAAAGTAAGGTACTTTCACTAGAAAGTGACAGCTCTCGTTTCGTCTCCCTTGCGTTGCTTCTGTTGTCAAAGCTGCGGCCATGGCAGTTGCACCTGCAAATCAGCTGAGGCTTGCCATGACTGTCAAAAGCCGCCACCAATGTTAGGGCCGCTATCTCGGGCAGCGAGGAAGTGGGCAGAAGGTCGCCGTTGGGGCCAGACCATACTCTTCCCAGAAGGAAATTACCGGGAATAGAGAGGGCATGAAGGTAGAGTTATAAAAAGACAGTTGACCCCTGTCAAACTGGAAGATTTTATTTTTCTCATAAATATGGGCTTTTTTCATTAGTTTTAACCTCGCCACTATCTCACTTTTAAAACCAATATATTTTTATACTTTATACTTTTCCTCGCACATACAGAGAAAGAGAAAACGATAAAAAGAGAACGGAAAATGGAATGTGGGATTTTTTTTAAAGCACTTGCCAAGCAATTGTAAATGAACAGATTGTTTGCCTAGAAGAAACCAACCCCTAAATTCTTCTCAAAATGTACGCATGCGTACTAAGTTGGGGGGAGGGGAGGGGGCGAAGTTAATAGTTGATACATTGAGTTGACATTTCTCACACCCTTAGCCTTGGCACGCAAACTTTACTGTATGAAACGTGCACATGCATACCCATGTTTTTTTCTCAATCATTTAGATAGCCTTAGAACAGAAACTTTAATTAAAGTATGCGACGTACTAATTTTTTTATCACTCACTTAGTGTCCTTGGGATACAAACTTTACTGTATGTGACCTGCACATACATACTCATGCAAAACAAACATTGGTGGAGACCCAAAAGCGAACCCGCTCCCCCTCTGCTCGTCTGAATTGCGTACCAACGTTCTTACCCACTGAGCTATCTGAATATTTAATCTCGTGCTGAATGCTAAAAAATATATAGCCCCTTGACATTAGGATGCTTCATGAATAGACCCTGAACAGAAGTCACCCTTTCTGGGGAAATTCCATTTTATACGTCCTTGTCCTTGAATAGGGGTCTTCATGAGTATTCAACAGTAATCTGCATTTCTTTTTAGACATTAGCTTTTGAAAAAACCTGTGTTATTTATTTTAGAAAGGACCAACCAACATGAGATATGCCTTATTCTCATGTGACTAGAACCACAACTGACTCAAGTTTTGAATTAATAAATTAAATGACTTTGTTGATTTGACATTAGATTATGAAATTGAACACAGTGAAAAAAGTGAACATTTTAAATCAGAACCTAATAAAGAAGACAGTGCAACTGAATCTGATTTATAGAAAAATAAAATAAGGTTTTACACTGCTTAGGGATTTGTATGCGGCACTATTGAGACAATATTCTTTAAACCCAGTGCGTGCTCGTTTCACCTTTACATTTGACCGCATTTCTATAAACCTTGGTCGTAGGTAAGATAGTATGTGCTCCCGTGATCTGGCTGGTGAATGGAGTTAATGCGTCACTGCCAGGGCACAATGAACGAACTTACAAAGACAAAAGTTTGGGCATATCCATTTGATGCTAATGCTCATGGGACGGGAAAGGAGGCATCACAACTGTCACATTTACACTGATAAATCCAAATGCTTACAGAGGCAATGTCCGAGGCTGATGGACCGTTCATTGCGAGTCCATGTGCCAGCAGGACAAGGGCTGCAGGAAGTCGATCCCAGCAAGGGCTGATACTGACCGGCTGGACAGTCCTGGCATGGCACAAACCCAATACTGGAAGTGGTACCTGGCCGGCATTGCTCTGCAGAAATTAATGCACACTTAAATCATCGTCACCTCCAACTTCATCAGCAGCAGCAGCAACAGCATCGTCGTCATCATCAGTCTTCAATCATCCTTCTTTATCATCATCATCATCATCATCATCATCATCATCATCATCATCATCATCATCATCATCATCATCATCATCATCACCATCATGAAACAGAATGTAACAAGCCCAACACGCATGAAAAATAGTCTCGATCTTTGTGTTGGTAACATTAACGATGCATATGTTTTATTGGTTAGACCTGCTTTGGGTTTGTCTGTTCACAATGTTATTTACTTGTTGGCCAGGTATAGACAAAACTGAAATGCTACCGAAAAGAAAAAAAAAGGTCTAGAATTCAAATAAAATTCCCACACATCAGGTGTGTTTTGAAGCTACCATTTGGGAGTCATTTTAAAAAAAACTCCATAGACACAGAAAAACTTGTTGACACTGTAACTTGTTACATTAAGTTTTGTGAGCAGGTAGTTTTTCAGATTGCATTTTTTCCAGTAATAAACAATGGGTTGCCCAAATCCTCAAATTCCACTTAAATCAGAAGAAAGCTGCCTTTTTTCTAGACAAGTAACATGACACATTACAGAAACACACACAAATGGTGTTTAACAGACAAGCAAGGTAGGCATAAAGACAAGGTTGAGGAGAAATTCAGCACATGCAATGGGAGGGTTTAAAACTATGATGGGGAACTCCCCTGGGCGGTCCAATCAAGGCCAGTTGCAGACAGCTGCTGAGGTAAATGATCTCAACCGCTTTAATGCAGGCATTGATTTTAGAGATCTCGGGCAAGAATGCGACTCGTTTTGCAATTCAATTGAGCACAGCCAACTTAGCCTGTCTGAGCATCAAGTTGTCACCGTTTTAAAACGGCTTACTCCTAAGAAAGCTCCTTATCCTAATCAAATCAAAGATAGGGTTCTTAAAACCTGTGCATCTCAGTTCGGGAAGATGTTTTAGTCATATTTCATATGTTGATCGACTTTTACATCACGCCTCAGTGTTGGAAACCATCCACTATCATTCCGGTACTCAAAACAACAAGAAGGGCAAAGACCATATGACTCACATGCTCCTTGTATAACTAAAATGATTGCCCAGAAAGAAAAAAAAAAGAATCGATTGCGTCAAAATGCAAAGTAATACCGACTTTGATCTTTGTATATGCTTGACCTAGAGATGACCTTGACCTCCGTCTCCAACACTCATGTATTATTAAATAAACTACAGCAAAAGTTGTATTATGCCAACAAAACTGGTTATCTTGGGATAACCTTGACCTTTAGTGACCATGACCCTGGGATGACCTTGACTTTTATGCGACCTCTCATGCTCATTGTATGATCAAATAATCCAATGTTGTTGCATACTATGGGTTAGATTATACACCATTCCACTGTTTTTGCAAGACCTACAATGACACTGACTTTCAATTAGTTATTCATTGCTTACAGTGTCAAGCGTACTGCAAAAAGCCGAATCAGGACCACAACTTGGCTGAAAGATGGCTGACCACTGATCCGTATACAAGATCTGCTGAAACAACCCTAGTGGTAACACTGAAGGACTCCACCAGCCGGTCACTTTATAATAAAGGCATCCCAAAACCGAGGCCGCACTCCAACTCGTAGAACCCACGTTTACAAAACGCAAAGCAGAACATCAACATCACAACAAAGAATCAATAAAACACGCACCTATAACATGCCCACATTGTCAATTAACAATTTCATAGGAAGCCCCAGTGACCGTTTGGAAGAAAGCGTCCACTATTCCAAAGCTGACCAAACAGACCTCATACACAAATGAGGAGTTTTGGAAGAATTTTCAAGACAAAAAAGTAGGTGACTGGTCCAGCGAAGAAGGTCGTATAGCAGATTAATAGAACAGAGTATGAATGAGAAAGAACAAAGGAGAAAGACAGCGAAAGTGGGAATTTAAAGCACCAGATTTCCAAAAAGTGTGGATACTATTTATACAAATCAACGCAAAAACGAAACATATGAAAGATCAATCTATCACCTCCTACTACTACAAGTTTGGACTAATAGCTCTTATTGGAGGGCGGGACACCTTGCGCCAGAAGAAAAATAACTTCTTCTCTCTTTCACTCATTTACAGGAATCATCCAAAGAAGCGCCACATGAAAGAATAATCATCGAGCTACAAATCAGAACAAGCAAAATATCATGTCAAGGCATATTCGTCTTGTCTTTCCGTAGGCGCCCACAATCATACTTGTTGATTATACTGGCTATGTTAAAGAATAAAAACATAGATAAAAGGAACACAGCTTTCCCCACCTAGGGGTAGCTTGTGTCATCCTACGGCGGCACCTCAACAATATTTGAAGCTTTGCACTGTGTTGAGGTATTGGCCTTGTTCGTGTTGATGCCATTTGTGTTGTTGGTCATCTCTGCACTTATTTCCATTTTAAAGGCTCTGGAGGTCATCAAGTCTCTGTACCAGCTGTTGAAGTTCTTGTTCGTCTCCAGCCAATCCATCAAGGTGATGGATTGGCTGTTTTCCTGTTTCCTTAGATGCTAAATGCAGGCTACTCTGTTTCTGGTATAAACTTTGTATTGATTGTTGCAATGATTCTGTTAGAATGTCAGTACTTATGTTTCGACTATGCTCTTATTTATTTTTTAATTCTGAGTATAAACTATCCTGGCTATGTACTGTTCGCTCTCTGCTAAATGATCTTGGTCTGTCTTTCATTTGGTTAAATGGCTGTAAATACTCTTTGAATTGTTTTAAGACCATGGTCAAACAACGCTTGAGAGATCAGTTCTTGCAAACCTGGCATCAGGATGTATTCGCTCATAATGCTTGTATTACGTATAGAATTTTTAAGAGTACGTTCTGTTTTGAAGATTATTTAGTTTCCTTGTCACCTCTATCGAGAAGAAACTTATTGAAATTTAGGCTCAGCTGTCACAAACTGCCAATTCAATCACTTAGATATTTGAATATTCAGAGAGAAGATAGAATGTGTACTCTGTGTGATCTGGATGAACTAGGTGATGAATTTCATTATCTGTTTAGATGTACAAATTCTGTGTTGGTTATTAACAGACTTTCTTTAATACCTCAATACTTCAGGAATCACCCGAATGCCTATAAGTTAAATCAGTTATTGAACTCTAAATCTAAACGCAGATTGTCTGATTTGAGCCGTTTTATAGGGATTATTTTTTCACTTTTCCAGCAGTGACGCACAGTTCTCTTTTAATTGTATGTCAAATTTCTATTTTCTTGTTTGGACGAATATTGAAGGTTGCTAAATTTAAGCCGCTTTATTGCAGTTTGAGTTATGTCACTATTTATATATTGTGCATTCCCTTTTGTATTATTTTGTGAACCATGCAATGCTGTACATTTTTCTTTCCTTGTTGACTCAACATAAAACTTTACAGGGGTGTTTGACATTTCAGAGGTTTATCTTGTGATGCCTATGGAGCAGCTTTTTTTGTGCCGTTCATTGTTTTTTAATGTAATTCCCCATCCCCCCTTTTCCCCTTTTTTGGCTAAAAATGCCCCCTGGGCTATGAGCCTTGTTTCATGCTTTAATTATATGTGATTTTGTTAATAAAAGGACAAAGTTCCAATAAAGTTCCAATTATCAATGTCATCCGCACAACGTAGGTTGGAAAATGCTCTTCCCCATATGCTGACTGTGCCTTCGTGATCTGCAATGGCATATGGCACGATGCGCTCTAAAAAAGGATGTTGAAGAGCGTTGAAGAGAGTAGGCATCCTTGACGCACGCCGATTGTTGTTCTGAACCAGTTCCCGATGGCGTGCGTATCCTGCCAATGCTGATGCTTGATTTGAAGCTTTTTTGTTTACCATGATGAAGTAAATCTGGTTGTGATGCTCGCCGATGGGACTGTTTTAGGTCCATAGTCTGGATTGTTTGTGGAGCTCAAGCGTGTTTGCCAGTATCAGATTGATGTGTCTGGCAAACTCCAAGAGTCTCAGACCTCTGTTATTGTCTTGTTGGTGCATTGGGGTCCACATGTGTCTCCCCATTTGCAGAACGCATCTTGGCTATCCTTGGCATTCCAGTCGCCTTGCGCTATGACTATGTCCTTCTTCGGCACTTGGTCAAGGACAGCCTGCAGATGTTCATATAAATCTTTTTCGACTTCGCTATCATAGTCTGATGTTGGGGCATAGGCCTGGATAATAATAATATTGAAATAGGCTGCTCTTAGACGGATGGTAATGAGTCTACGGGAGGCTGGGTGGCAACCCATGACAGTAGCTAGAATGTCTTTGTGGACCAAGAATCCAACGCCGTGGTCGTGCCTGTCATGTCTACCGCTGAAATAAAGCTTGTGGACTTTGTCGGTCGTTGTTTCACCTAGGCCTTTCCAGCGCATTTCGCTGATTCCTAAAACGTTACACCGATAGTGATCCAGCTCACGGGCCAGTTTTTCCAATGTTCACTCCGCAGTTAGGGTCCTGATATTCCAGGTTCTATGACGATGTAGTCTCTCGTGCGGATCTTGCTAAATTGTCCATCAGTAACACACTTATCACCTCCGTCCTAGTGTCCAACGAAAGGCGCGGTGACCCGGTCGACGACAGATCCGGTACGGAGTGAGTGGTTCTTTTAATCATGTTGTGTGTCTTGGGCAAGAAAGATCTGGCGGTTCTTGTATACGATTTAATAATAAATGTTCTGTGTGTGTAGCATTTTTCATGTTTCAGTTTTACAGCACTGTTTTGGGTAATAAACTCATCCATAAAAAGCCGTGTTCTGCGTTGGGTACGTGAAAAGCAGCAAATGTTGGTCTGCTGCGAGGGTCCATGTTTTGCTAGAGTATAGAAAGATGGAGATGACAATGGAGTGCAGCAACTTTACTTTGGAGTGTAGACTGATGGTACTGTCTTTCCCAATGGGCTTCAACCTCGTCAGGGCAGCATTTGGTTGTGCTATTCTGGACAGGACTTCCTGTCGGGACCCATTGTCTGATACAATGGCTTCTAAATATTTGAAGCTGTGCACCGTGGTGAGGGATTGGCCTTGGACTTTGATGTCTGTGTTGATGCCATTGGTGATATTGGTCATCAATTTGGCCTTCTCTGCACTTATTTCCATTCCAAAGGACCTGGAGGTGTTATCAAGCCTCTGTTCCAGCTGTTCACGTACTTGTTCCTCGCCAGCCAATTCATCAATTTCATCCGCAAAATGAAGGTTGGTGATTGCTCTCCACCCTCTGCTGACTGCCATTAATGATCTGCCCCAGATGCTCTTGCGATATTAATTACAATTTTTGTTAACGACTTACCAGAATGTGAACAGAGTATTTGCAATAATATTTGCTAGCGCCAAAATATGACGTTACCAGTAATGGTAATAAAGTACAGCAGGATCTTAACTGCTTACAAGCTTGGTCTAACGTGTAGAATTTATATTTGTTGAAAAGCGCAAAGTGTTGCATGTTGGTAAGTACAATCCTCTGCAACCGGAGGCATAAAAAAAATCGGAAAGCCACGTGACTTTCTGCGAACTCTCTTAGTCATAGAATGAAGGAGATGTGATTCCATAATCTGTACTTGCGTAATTTGCACTGACCTTTGCAGTCCGATAGCTGGCGGCTGCCCATGGAAAGAGTGGACCTTCCTGTAGGACAGAGCTTGCAGGACGTTGCCGCGTTTATGTCATTGTACTGGCCAATAGGGCACGGCTCACACTTTTCAGTTCGAGCCGGTAGATAGTACCCAGTGCCGCAGCCGGCTGTTTAGCACACAAGAAGGGCAGATCACCGAAAGCACTGTGTCAGCGCGGGAACAAAGACTTAAACGATATTCGTGTCGTAGGTCTTAGTCATAGAGAACAGGATGAGACGCAACTTCAAGTTACATTTTTGAATATAGGTGTCCTTAGAACATGAGACCAAGATAGGTTTCCAAAACACAGACAGACTAGACATGTCATTAGTTGGATCATGCAGACACAATACGCTGATTTTCTCTAAATCCTGTGCCGTTGAATTCACTTTGTTTTGTCATCACAAAACAACACTTTTGAGAAGTGAGCCTACTTTTACTCTTACAATGATGTCATCTAACAAGATGAAGACTTTCAATTACTCACCACAGGATATAGCCTTGCCAGTATCTTTACCAAGTGAGCCTGGAGGACATTCCGGCTTGAAAGAGAAACTATTAAAGCCGGTCATATCAAGGGTCATATCCGGCAGCACAAATTTGCCATTCTTGACTTCCGTGCACAGAATATTGTAGATGGTATTTGCCTTTGAGTTGATGCTCTGCACAAAACATTCACAGACTTTCAAACGACAAACCTTCAGAGGCCATATTGAGCGAGTTTGACCATAGTATGTGCGTCTTAAAACAAACATAGGAAACTAACATTGTTGACCCTATGACAGTGAGGTCATTCATTCACTGATCACTGTCAAAATCTCAGGGACGGGCGGACCAACCACGCCAACTAAAGTCATTTTTGGGACGCATGCGAATCTAATTTTCGTCCGATTTTGGGTTGTTTGATTACTATTTGCATCTCACAATTTAGAGGCATGGCGCAAGCAACATCCAGAAGTCACTGCAATCATATAACGTAACATATCCATTTCCATCATGTCCCACATTGTATGCGATGGTTGCCAACATTACTTGGCTCACCAGACTGTCAAAATTTTGTTCTTTTACCTTATAGAGGTCTGCAGCACGCAGTTTCATGGAACTCGTGTCCAGCACAATGTCGAACTTAATAAAGACGTAGTGCGAGTTTGCCTGACGTCGTCCCCGCCATGGTCCCTTGTACAGACTTCGCCTTTTGAGACTTATCCCACATTGCACCTTTCAAATGAAATCAACATCAAATCAAATCAAATCAAACACGAAAGCTAGAAAATTCGTTTTACTGTAGTTTTGTACTAATCCTTTACTATATTTATAGCACAGTGTTAATAACACCATTTATTGGTTCAAATAAAATAATTAATGCCAACAGCTTTTCTCGAGGAGAAGGTAACAATGAAAATGTTTTAAACTAGTCTAATCACCCCAGGACGGTGAACAGACACAATTTGTCCCGGAAATTCATGGGGGCTATAATCGATTTTTTTATTCCCAAACTTATTTATAATACTTTCAAATAATCGGGTAACAGAACGGACAAACTGTCGGTCTGTCCGTCCGTCGGTCCGTTGGAATCCCTATCTAAAGAGTCGTTGAAGGGATTCTAGCCAAACTTTTAGTTTAATGACTTGCCTCCCAAGCACTCATATTTTTCTATACCACCAAGATCAAGATTACTGGAATAATTTTGTTGATAAACACGTTTTGCTCAATGCTTAAAAAACCCCGTCAAAACTCGATTTTCAAGACATTTGGTTTTAGGATACTTTAAATCATGGGCTATCCTACAGTAGCAGTCTGGTTGTCTGACAGCTCGTCAATCGTTCGGTCTGTCGCTCTCAATTTCACTTTGTTTTGGGTTCAAAACACTCTTTTTGCCTTATACGAAGAATAACTCAACAAACTTCATAATTTATACTGTGTGTATAATTTAAGCGCTGCTAAACATTTTAGATTATCCGTATGTGTACCTTCTTAAAGGTCAAGTTGATTGCACTTCATAATGTTCTAGTTTGCTCTGTATCTAAACACTGGCTGGTCAAATTTTGATAATTGTTCGCTTGCAGATAGTTTCGATCGTGGCCTATTATTGGACGTTTCAGTTTGTCCTTTATTACAACACCGTCAAGAAAATGACCACTTTAGAAAATCCTTATTTTATCAGCTGCGTCGGATCGTTGGACGCCATATTTCAAGAACCAGTTAACGGATTGTGACCAAATTTACAGTATAGGAACACTACCTAGGTCTGTGGCCAGCTTACCGGGTCATCGTATTTGCTCGGTTTCAAAGTCAAGATCGCTGATGCCGATTCTTCACGCATAGACCGCTCAAACATCTCTGTCTGTGCACTCATCAAAATATCTAGTTAATAATAATAATAATAATAATAATAATAATAATAATAATAATAATAATAATAATAATAATAATAATATTGATAACTTGTTAGTTAGTTATTCATTGTTTACAAGGTCCGTCGGACTGCAAAGAGCCGAATCAGGACCACAAATTCATGACCACAACTTCGCTGAAAGAGGACTCGCCCTTTATCCGCATAAAAGATCTGCCGAAACAATCCTAGTGGTAACACTGACGGCACTCCACCAGCCGGTCACTTTACAATAAAGACATCCCACGCAGGGGACGCTGAGGTTATACTCTAATTTATCGAACCCTTGTTTACAAAAACAAAACAGAATATATTAAGCATCATTATAAAATATTAACAAAACACATACAAATAAAATGCCTACATTGCCAAATAATAACATCATAGGAAGCCCCAGTGACCACCTGGCAGAAAGCGTCCAATATTCCCAAGCTGATCCAACAGATCTCACACGCAAATGAGGAGTTTTCTCCCGGAAGAGTTTTCAAGAAAAAAGGTATTGTGACTGGTCTAGCGAAGAAGAAGATAGTACAGTAGGTTGATAGAACAGAGCAGGAATGAGACAGCATGAAGAAGAAAGACAGCGACAGTGGGAATTTAAAGCACTAAATTTCCAGAAAGTTGCGATACTTTTTATACTAAAACCCTCGGCACCACCCATAGTCCCCCTGGGGGACAATAATATTAAATACAATAATAATAATAATAATAATAATAATAATAATAATAAAAATAATAATAATAATAATAATAATAATAATAATAATAATAATAATAATAATAATAATAATAATAATGTCACGAAATTAGATAGATATTCAATGCTTATAGTGTCCAGCGGACTTTCAAGAGCCGAATCAGGACCACACAGAACTAAGCAAAATCAGACTAAACTGTTAACATTTAAATATGATAAAGGCTGTAAATAAACCCAGTCTTACTAATAAAATTTAACAAAGAATATAAACAAGACAGCACGACCTATATGCGATGAAACAAACCAACATCATATAAAACTAGCAACAGGTATTTACTATTGCAGACTGTACAAATCTCATTAAAAGGTATCGAACCAAAATATCTTTGTCTTTCATCAACCAGATCAGCACATTCAGACATAACATGGTGGACAGAAAAGGATTTGTCACATGCAAAGCACCATGGTGGTGGTTCTTTAAAAGGAAACTGTGGGTGACATAAGTATGCCCAATATGAAGGCAAGCCAACACAGTTTCTTCTTTCCGAGTGGACGCAAAGTTAGGCAAGAAAGCAGACAACTCTGAAGAATTTGAAATAATTTGTTACTGATTTGTTTAGACCATTCGGTCTCCTACAGCCGTTTACAATAAAAGCCAGTCATACAACGCAGGTTAGAGTATGGAACAAATTGTGTAGGCTACTGACCAGCTTCCGGCATCCACTGACCCTTTGACTTTCGCAACTGACCTGAACAACTTCTACAATCGATTTGACAATGCTGACTTCTCCGCAGAGTGCTTTCACCTGATTTCAGCAGCTCCGGTTGGGGAAGGGCCAGTTCCGGAGGACGAAGGCAACCAAGGCGGTCGGCCATGGTAATAACGGGTTTAAAATACAATCATAAGCGGGATTTTCAGGGTTTGCTTTAAGTTTGAGAAAATAATTCATGGTGAGCTGAAGCCTGCGGATCTCCAAGGGAGGTTCACCAGCCTCAGCGTAGAGACTTTCCTTTGGTGAAGTGCGAAATGCCCCCAGACAGATCCGAAGACCTTGATGATGGATTAGATCCAAGGCTTTTAAATAGGCTTTCCTAGCGGAACCATATACGATACTGCTATAATCCAATTTAGAGCGTACCAGAGAACGATAGAGGAGGAGCAGAGTTTGCGTGTCTGCTCCCCAGACTGCATGGCTGATAACTTTCAAAACGTTAAGACCTTTCTGGCAGCTTTCCCTCAGGTATTTAATATGCGGCAGAAAGTAAATTTGTTGTGAAAAATAATACCCAAAAAATTTACTTGTTTAGAAACTTTGATGGGTTGTCCATAAACATGTAGAGAAAGGTTCAAAACCTGGTTCTGGTTGCGATGAAATTGAATGCATTCGGTTTTAGAAAGCGAAAATTGGAAGCCGTTTTCTTCTACCCACCCTTGAGTTTTATCTATTCAAAGCTGAAGTTGACGCTCCACCCCAGCCAAGGTTTTACCCTTCGCTGAGATTGAGAAATCATCAACAAACAAGGATTTATCTATGCCAGATTTAACGTTTTGAACTATGTTGTTGATCTTAATGTTAAACATGAGAGGAGATAAAATGCTACCCTGAGGGACACCCATCTCCTGTTCAAAAGAATCTGATAAAGTGGAGCCAAGTCGGATCTGAAACTTTCTATCGGTTAAAACATTTTCTATAAAAATGGGTAAGTTCCCACAGAAGTCTATGAGTTCTAGATCTTTTAAAATCCCGAACTTCCAAGTCGTGCCGTATGCCTTTTCTAGATCAAACAACACAGAAACAACATGTTCACCGTTAACCAGCGCATTTCTCACGAACGACTCGAAGCGAACGAGATGATCTAAAGTGCTCCTGTTTTTGCGGAAACCACATTGAGAGATATCAAGAGCGTTGATGGATTCTAACTGCCACATCAAACGCTCATAGATCATTCTTTCCATAGTTTTGCATAAACAGTAAGGGCAATGGGCCTGTAGTTGTTTGGGTCAGAGTGATCCTTACCAGGTTTAGGGATTGGAACAATAACTGCTTCCCGCCAAGATGGGGGAAACGAACCAGAAGACCAGATATGATTAAACACAGCCAAGAGAATTTTAAGGGAATCTTTAGGGAGGTGCGAAATTAACTGATTATGAATATCATCAGGACCAGAAGCAGAATTATTGGATTTCAGGATGGCATCTGTCAATTCTTCCAAAGAAAACGGAAGGTTATATGGTTCACAATTATGAGAGTCAAAAAAGCAGGGTTCTCTTTCTTTTTTATCCGTGATGTTTTGGAAGTTTGGGGAATAATGAGCAGACGAAGAATTGTGATGAATAGTAGAGGCCAACAAGTCAGCCACTTGCTTTCTGTCAGTGATAATCTGTCCACGTTTTTCCAGACCTTGGACCACAGCTCTGGAGTTTTTCCCTTAATTCTTTTTATTATTTTCCAGACTGTTTTGGGAGAGGTTTTGGTATGAAATTTGGAACAGAAGGTTTTCCAGGATAGACGCCTTTTTTGTTTAAAGAGATACCTAGTTTTAGCTCGCAGCTTCTGGTGATTAAGTTTATTTTCAGCTGTAGGATTTTGAAAGAAAATTCGTTGGGATTGTTTCCTTTGGTGATGAAGAGTCTTGCATTCTTCATCAAACCAAGGGGTTTTCGGGGCACTGCGTTTAATAGATGTTTTGGGTATATTTTCAGAAGCACATTCTATTAGGATATTAGAAAACCAGAGCAGGATCTTGGGAATTGAGAATGTCATTGGTAATTTGACAAGCTGCGGAGTGTACAATTTTTTTTCTTTATTCCACAAAACAAGGAAATATTTGTTGTGTCACAGAGTCACTGAGGACATGGCAAAAGAGAACCACAACAACAACAACAACAAAATAAATAAATAAATAAATAAATAAATAAGGAACACAAAATATAATGATATACATTCATATCATCGCACATGCACACAATATAGCCACTACACAGTATGTTCACATGCAACATTATTGTTGCACCCATCACCTCTGTCACTCCCCCCCTACACCCACCCCTTCCCCTTTTCTTCAGTATAACAGCAAAAGTTAAGTAGACAACATTCTCTCTCTCTCTCTCTCTCTCTCTCTCTCTCTCTCACACACACACACACACACACACACACACAGTACTCTGTGCATTGTCTGTGTCTACATCTGTGTTCGTCTCTTAATTCTACAGTTTCTACCTAAGTTTAAAAAAATAATTCATGGCGAGCTAAAGCCTGCGGATCTGAAAGGAGGTTCGCCAGCTTCAGTGTAGAGACTTTATTTCGGTGAAGTGCGAAACACCCCCAGACATATCCGAAGACCTTGATGATAGATTGGATCCAATGCTTTCAAATAGGCTTTCCTAGCGGAACCATATACGATACTACCATAATCGAATTTAGAGGGTACCAGAAAACGATAGAGGAGGAGCAGAGTTTGCTTGTCTGCTCCCCATTCTGTGTGGCAGATAACTTTCAAAACGTTAAGACCTTTCTGGCAGCTTTCACAAGGTATTTAATAAGCGGCAGAAAAGTAAATTTGCTGTCAATAATAATACCCACAAATTCTACTTTGTTTAGAAACTTTGATGGGTTGGCCTAAACATGGGGAGAAGGGTTCAAAACCTGGTTCTGTTTGCAATGAAAATGAATGCATTCGTTTTTAGAAATTGAAAATTGGAAGCCGTTTTCTTCTACCCTCCCCTGAATTTTATCTATGCAAAGCTGAAGTTGACGCGCCACCCTAGCCAAGGTTTTACCCTAGCTGAGATAAAGAAATCATCAGCAAACAAGGATTTTTCTATTCCAGATTTGACGTTTTGAACTATGTTGTTGATCTTAATGTTAAACAAAAGAGGAGATAAAATGCTATCCTGAGGGACACCCATCTCCTGCTCAAAAGAATCTGATAAAGTGGAGCCAAGTCGGATCTGAACCTTTCTATCGGTTAACAATTTTTTTCTATAAAAATGGATAAATTTCCACAGAAGCCTACGAGTTCCAGATCTTTTAGAGTTTCCATGTCGTGTTGTATGCCTTTTTTTAGATCAAACTACACAGAAACAACATGTTCACCGTTAAACAACGCATTTCTGACGAACGAATCTAATCAAATGAGATGATCTGAAGTGCTCCTGTTTTTGTTTTGAAAATCACACTGAAAGCTATCAAGAGCGTTGATGGATTCTAACTGCCACATTAAACGCTCATAGATCATTCTTTCCATAGGTTTGCACAAACAGCTTGTAAGGGCAATGGGCCTGTAATTGTTTGGGTCAGAGCGATCCTTACCAGGTTTAGGGATTAGAACAATAACTGCTTCCCGCCAAGATGGAATAAATGAACCAGAAGACCAAATATGATTAAACGCAGCAAAGAGAATGTTAAGGGAATCTTTAGGCAGATGCGAAATTTAAAGATAACGAATATCACCAGGGTCAGAAGCAGAATTATTGGATTTCAGGATGGAATCTGTCAATTCTTTCATAGAAAAGGGAAGGTTATATGGTTCACAATTATCGGAGTAAAAAAAAACTGGGTTCTCTTTCTTTTTCATCTTTGATGTTTTGTCCAGTCGTCCGGCACAAGCTCTTTTTTATTTTTTGGTGGATGCCATGTTTTTAAATTTTTAATTCATCCCCCCCTGTTCCCTACTTACCACGGAGTCCAACAAGGGGATGCGTCCAAGCGGAAAATCCAGCAAGGAAACGCACCAGGGCTACAGTGGGGATATACACCCAGACAATCCCGCACTGCCACTATGGTCTTGTTCAAGTTTGACCCATGAGCCGCAGCCTTCTAGCCAAGCTAGGGCAATATACGACCAGCCGCATGACAGACGCGGGCCACGCCAGCCTCTTGTTTTAATTAGGAAAAGTCCGGGCCAAGGAGCTGTGTTGGTATGAGGGACCGCAGTCCCTCAGTGACCTCAACCTCCAGGATCCCATTCTCTTTCGACACGGGTTACCCTGCAGGGCAAACGCAGGTGACCTAGAGAAAGCCACAGAGAAAAAGAAGGTGGGCAAAGAAGGTGTGACGAGATTACTAGTTTTACCCTGCCTATTTACTATTTAGCCTTGTTTAGTCATTGTAACTTTAGAAAGTTAGAGTATTACACAGCAGCTGATTACAGTATAGGAGGTACACACACTGCGAGCTTGACGCAGGCAGTTAGTGACGTCAGCACTGTGTGCCTTGAATCTGAAAGTAACCAATGGGACGCAGGCAGAGCGGTTAGAGCCGGTTCTGACTGGGTCAAAACCTAGCATAGCTTAAGTCAGTGCTACGAAAGATACCGAAGTCTACACAGCTAGACTGGAGCAGAGAACTATCTTCACTCATAGACCAGGAAACAGGACTTGTGAATTTTAGAATTCACTCAAGTAGCCACGAGGCCTGACTTTGTCAAACAGGTAAATGAACATACTTCTGTTTCATCGTGATATATTTATATTATTGTTGAAATTATGTTTGTAGAATTTGCTATGCATAGATGTGAATTGTTAATCCGAATTTGCGTGACCACGTGGCGAAACACGACCGGTTGCGCCGCCATGTTGTATACCTGACGGAACCACTGTTGTTGAACCTATATGTATGTTTGCAGATCAGTGGCTGTACCAGTGAATGTTTATATTATTATTAATCCTGTATGTGTGTAGTTAGCCACGATTTATATATGTATAGGAAATTAGAGTTGAGATTCCAGTGGACCACGGACGTAGCAGAATGTTCGTCGCTTATGTATAGAGATGTGGAGCTATCACTGAGGGCTACTTTGGCTTTCAGTGAGACGCTCTGCACAAACCGATTATTCAGGGTTGTGCAGAATTTCGTCTCTTATATTACAGACGAGCAGGCGAGCTATCCCGTGCGCCCAACTCCACAGGAAAACCAAGTTGGCTGTTTAGCCCCTACAGCACAAGACTGAGGGAGCAACCCTGAAAACACCCTGCAAGACCCCACAGCGTGGCAAGGGACCAAACTACACGACGACACCGCGTGTACCAGAAGCTACCTCAACGAAGGACTTCCAACACACCATACTGCAGTTAAGTGCATAAGCAAAAGTGCACCCAAACTGATAGCAAAAGGACCACAGTAGTCCACTCTTCAGAACTGTAGTAAAACGGACCACAGTAGTCCAATCTTCATGAAATCTAGAAGCCATTGCCCGATGAAGACATAACAGCTGCCTAGACTATCAGCGATCGAATTATTTGCATTGACTTATGACATTTTAAGGTAGATTAGTACATCGAAAATCTTGTATAGAGTAGAAGAAATAAATGTGTGATTTTAACTGTTATCAAGTGGCTGGACTACATATGGTTCATAGCCGTGTGAAAGCTAGTGTGACAGTGATCTTTTACCATTTTCTATCTATCTCTGTATCCCAGCCTTAACCCAGACCGAGCTAAACAAATAAATTTATTAAAGTAATTCAGCGGGTGACTCACTAGCGGTTCCCATCGAATAAAGCGTGAGGGTTACGCATCCATTGTGCAGAGCCCAGTAACAACCATAAACCCCACGTGACACTTTAATTGGCGAGCCTAGCCAGGATCTGTGTATAATAGGAATTGGGTATAACCGGATCTAGGTACCATAAAATTAGATAACAGTAGAAGTAGAATAACTTAGAATAGTTGTAAGTGTAGAACACGGACTCAGTTTGGTGCATTATTCTTTAGTTAAAAACTTTTTTGCTTCAATTCTTTTTGTGCCTTTATGTTGCATTGTTCTTTTGCAGGTTTTGCTTAAGTAACTGTTGTATGCCATTTGACTACTGTTTTATTCTATTATTGATTACGAATTTTATGGTCTTTGCATTGTTGTTATTGAATTGCAATATTGCTAGTGTTTTGGTATTCCACTTGATTCAGAGGTTGGTCATAGACACGTTTGACAATGTCGGACCCAGTGGCCTTGAGATTGCGCTTCAAGTAATTAGGGGAAGCTTTACACTTAGCAGGGGGAGACCTAATTGCGTATATCAATGCAGAGGTAGAGAAACAGGAGGCTAAGGCAGAGAGAGCAGCAGAGAGAGAGGCGAAGAAACTCGAAGCGGCAGAGAGAGCAGCAGAGAGAGAACAGAAAAAAGCAGAATTAGAGGCAGAGAGAGAGGCAAAGAAATTAGAATTAGAAGCAGAGCAGAAGAAACTAGAGCTAGAAGCAGCGAGAGAACAGAAGAAACTAGAAGTAGAAGTAGAACAAAAGAAGGCAGCATTAGCAGCAGAGAGAGAAGCAGAAAGTAGGAGATGGGAGTATGAACGGGCAGAAAAAGAAAAAGAGAGGGCAGAAAAGGAAAAAGACAGACAGCATGAGTTAGAGCTGAGGAGATTAGGATCAGGAGCTTCAAGTTCTTCCTCAACCCCTCCCCACTCAGATCAACTAGAGGTAGCATCCAACCCCGTACTAGGGATGTCATTTCCACTGGGGACATTCAACGAAAGAGAAGAAGGTCTAGATCTCTATCTGACTAGGTTTGAGCGCCTAGCAACGGAGTATAAACTAGATCCCACCCATTGGTCTTTCAAGCTTAGTCAAGGGCTTAGAGGAAAGGCTTATGACATCTACAGTAAGCTACCGACTGACAGAGTGACTGACTATCACAAAGTAAAAGAGGCACTCCTAACGGGATTCGAACTAACAGGAGAATGCTACCGGCAAAAATTCCGCACCAATCGGAGAGTGAAAGGAGAGAGCTATGCGCAGTTCGCGGATCGGTTGTCCACAATGTTAGATAAGTGGGTTAGCCAGTCAGCCACGGCTAAGACATATGATGGACTGACAGAACTGTTAGTATGGGAACAGCTACGGGAAACCATGACCCCCGAGCTGAGAACATTCTCAGTAGAGCAGGGCGCGGAAAGACTGGAAGATCTGGTCAAGGTCGCAGATAGGTACGTGGCCGCCCACGGAGAAGCCAAGAGCTTCAGGCGAGACCTAAAGCCTAACGGGAAAGAGGCACAGAAACGAAGCCCTCACCGGGAAGAGCGCACCGCGAATAAGCCGAATCACCCCAGACCTGGGCAGAATAAAGTACCCATCGCGGAATTCGGGAAAAGAGGTCCTGCAGAACAGAAACGGTATTGTTCGTTCTGCAATAGAAACAATCACTCCACCGCAGAATGTTTCAAGTTGGCCGCACAACGTAGGGAAGAGCGCGAAAGCCGGCCAGCGCACAGAGTTCTAACTCAAAGTAGCGGTAACAAGCCACACACCATCGGAGATCACCCATCGGTGACAGACACGGTCAAGGTCAACGGAAAGGAAGCGAACTGTCTGTATGACACAGGTCTATCATACGACGCGATAGTTAGCGAATCTCTTGTATCGCGCGCGGACTTGACGGACAAGACAGTCGAACTACAAGGAGCAGACTTGACGAAACCGACGACTACTTGCCCAATAGCTTGGATAGAAGTAGAGAGTAGGTACGTCACAGGACGAATCCAAGCAGCTGTTTTACAGAAACCCCTGTATGATCTAGTGCTAGGTTGAAGGTATGTGTTCTTAGGCAAGCCCCCTAAACCTGTAGAGATAGCTGCAGTGCAAACCAGGGCCCAAGCTAAAACCCAACCACCCCAGCCCGAGTTCGCTCCGAATCCAGGACTCGAAGAGATCAAAACAGCACAGAAAGCGGACGCCTCGATAGCCAAGTGCTTCCAGAAGCTACCCAAGGCGCACACACCCCCGCACAAAGGAGACTTCTACATGGAAGAGGGAGTTCTACATCGACAAGGAGATGGAGATCACACCCAACTAGTACTACCAGCCACCCTTCGAGCCCAAGTACTAGAACTAAGCCACAGCATGCCACTCAGCGGACACATGGGAATTGGAGCCACAGTGCAGAGAATCAGCGCACACTACTATTGGCCAGGAATCACGGAGGATGTCAAGCGCTACGTGAAATCTTGCCACCAATGTCAACGATATTCCCCGCGACATCACACCGTACCAGTTACCTTAGGACCATCAGTAGTAGTCGGCGTGCCATTCCAGCAAGTCTCAGTAGACATAGTAGGACCACTGCCCATGACCAAGAAGCGGAACAGATTTCTACTCACACTCGTCGACGCATGTACGATGTGGTGCGAAGCAGTCCCGTTGCCAGCGATCGACACCAGAAAGATTGCAGATGCACTCATTGCCATCTTTACTAGAGTCGGATTCCCGGACAGCATTAGAACGGACAACGGATCTCAGTTCACCGGCCGCCTGATGCAAGACGTGTTCGAGTTGATACAAGTTCATCACATTCGCACACCACCGTACCACCCAGCCAGCAACGGACAAGTGGAAAGACTGAATGGAACCCTTCTCACCATACTCAGGAAAGTCGCCGACGACAACCCAGAAGCGTGGGACACCTACGTGAATGCGGCACTGTTCGCATATAGAGAAACGCCCCATGCAGCCACAGGCTACACCCCGTCAACATTGCTATTCGGCAGACCTCTAGCAGGACCGCTAGAAGCCCTACGCAGAAGTTGGACGGAAGCCAAGATAGACGACACACCAAGAGGTGCCACCAAGTACGTCGCAGACCTGCAGGAAACCCTCAAAGCAACGTGGAAGAAAGCTGGTGAAGCACTGAAGAAGGCAAGAGCCCGTCAGGCGAAGTACTACAACCGCCACGCGAAGGACAGAGAACTGCAAGTCGGCGATCAAGTGCTACTCTTGCTTCCAAGTGGAACCAACAAGCTGGACATCGCTTGGAGAGGACCGTACCGGGTGACTGCCAAGAAATCCAAGACAGTCTACCAAGTAGAGGTGAACGGGAGAGCCCGATACCACCACATCAATCTCCTCAAGAAATACACGGACCGACCAGCGACCCCCAGCACTCACAACTTGTTAGCCATCGCCATCGCGGAAGAAGGAGAAAGCATGGAGACCAATGCAGTAGAGTATCCCCTGCATTCCAAAGAAACCTACAAAGACGTGATACTCAACGGAGACCTAGCCGCCAAACAGCAACAGCAAGTACTACAGGTCATTCGACAACATCAGACTGTGCTCACAGACCGACCAGGGAGGACAGACCTCGTCGAAGTAACCTTAACGGTGACCGACCCAACACCCGTCCGCCAGAAGCTCTACCCGATGCCACTGTCGCAGCAGCGAGCCATCAAGGAAGAGATAGACACCTTACTGGCAGCCGGAATCATCTCAGTCTACTTCACCCTACAGCGCAGGCACGGTATTGTTGCGAAAACCCAACGGAGAGCATCGACTGTGCATCGACTTCAGACTCCTGAATGCGGTAACGCAGTTCCAGCCAGAGCCACTCCCGGACCAGACATACCTATTTGCCAAGCTACAGCGAGCGAAGTACTTCTCACGCATCGACCTCAGCAAAGGATACTATCAGATACCAGTACAACCACAAGTCCGAAAGTACCTAGCGTTTAGCACTATGGAAGGACACTTCGAGTTCAACGTGCTTCCATTCGGACTCCACAACGCACCCAGCATCTTCAGCGCCATGATGCGGAAACTCCTGGCACCCCTGAGCAGCGAGCACCTACACTCGTTTATGGACGACATCCTCATCGCCACACCTACGTGGGAGGAACATGTCACGCTCCTACAACAACTACTCGCCCGCCTCAGAGACACGGGATTGACGGCAAGACCCACCAAATGTCAGATTGGATTCACAGAGCTAGAATTTCTGGGACACACTATCAGTCAAGGAAGCCTGCGACCGGTAGAAAAGACAGTGAAACGCCTACTCGACGCTCCTAGGCCCAAGACCAAGAAGGAAGTGCAGTCATTTCTAGGACTCTGCGGCTTCTACCAGAAGTTCATCCCCAACTACAACAGCATCGCCGTACCACTGACAAATGGAACCCGGAAAATCGCCCCGGACAAAGTCGTATGGACAGCCGAATGCGAGACAGCATTCCAAACACTCAAGGACAAAATGACATCGGCGCCAGTACTCCACCTACCAAATTTGACTCAGCCCTTCGTTCTTCGCACCGACGCAAGCGACTTAGGCCTCGGAGCAGTACTGCTACAGCGCAACCCCAAGAATGCAGAGACGCTATTCCCTGTCGCCTACGCTAGCAGAAAATTGAGACCCGCCGATACACACTACGCCACGTCGGAGAAAGAATGCCTTGGACTAGTCTGGGCCATACAGAAGTTTCAACTCTACCTGTATGGGACACACTTCACAGTTCAGGTGGACCACCAACCACTCTCATTCCTGGCAGCCTCCAAATCTTTGAACTCTCGCCTGATGAGATGGGCACTCACCCTTCTGGCATACTCATTCCAAATCGAGTACATCCCCGGCAAAGAGAACCACGGAGCCGACTACCTCAGTCGCCATCTCGTGGAGGACACAGCAGCTGTCGCCCACCCAACACAACTAAGGGCCACAGCACCAGAATTCGTCCCCGCCAAGTAAACCCCTGTCACTAGTGTCCATAGCTACCTGGCATAGCATTGCAGCTTAGGTAGAGCAACTTAATTAGTTTGTAAATAGGACCCTAGGATAGTGCAGTGTTAAACTAGGCTCTGTAGTAGAAAAAGGTCGAATCCAGTAGTCATCGCCTTTTTTCAGTTGAGGGAGCCTGTGACGAGATTACTAGTTTTACCCTGCCTATTTACTATTTAGCCTTGTTTAGTCATTGTAACTTTAGAAAGTTAGAGTATTACACAGCAGCTGATTACAGTATAGGAGGTACACACACTGCGAGCTTGACGCAGGCAGTTAGTGACGTCAGCACTGTGTGCCTTGAATCTGAAAGTAACCAATGGGACGCAGGCAGAGCGGTTAGAGCCGGTTCTGACTGGGTCAAAACCTAGCATAGCTTAAGTCAGTGCTACGAAAGATACCGAAGTCTACACAGCTAGACTGGAGCAGAGAACTATCTTCACTCATAGACCAGGAAACAGGACTTGTGAATTTTAGAATTCACTCAAGTAGCCACGAGGCCTGACTTTGTCAAACAGGTAAATGAACATACTTCTGTTTCATCGTGATATATTTATATTATTGTTGAAATTATGTTTGTAGAATTTGCTATGCATAGATGTGAATTGTTAATCCGAATTTGCGTGACCACGTGGCGAAACACGACCGGTTGCGCCGCCATGTTGTATACCTGACGGAACCACTGTTGTTGAACCTATATGTATGTTTGCAGATCAGTGGCTGTACCAGTGAATGTTTATATTATTATTAATTCTGTATGTGTGTAGTTAGCCACGATTTATATTTATGTATGTATAGGAAATTAGAGTTGAGATTCCAGTGGACCACGGACGTAGCAGAATGTTCGTCGCTTATGTATAGAGATGTGGAGCTATCACTGAGGGCTACTTTGGCTTTCAGTGAGACGCTCTGCACAAACCGATTATTCAGGGTTGTGCAGAATTTCGTCTCTTATATTACAGACGAGCAGGCGAGCTATCCCGTGCGCCCAACTCCACAGGAAAACCAAGTTGGCTGTTTAGCCCCTACAGCACAAGACTGAGGGAGCAACCCTGAAAACACCCTGCAAGACCCCACAGCGTGGCAAGGGACCAAACTACACGACGACACCGCGTGTACCAGAAGCTACCTCAACGAAGGACTTCCAACACACCATACTGCAGTTAAGTGCATAAGCAAAAGTGCACCCAAACTGATAGCAAAAGGACCACAGTAGTCCACTCTTCAGAACTGTAATAAAACGGACCACAGTAGTCCAATCTTCATGAAATCTAGAAGCCATTGCCCGATGAAGACATAACAGCTGCCTAGACTATCAGCGATCGAATTATTTGCATTGACTTATGACATTTTAAGGTAGATTAGTACATCGAAAATCTTGTATAGAGTAGAAGAAATAAATGTGTGATTTTAACTGTTATCAAGTGGCTGGACTACATATGATTCATAGCCGTGTGAAAGCTAGTGTGACAGTGATCTTTTACCATTTTCTATCTATCTCTGTATCCCAGCCTTAACCCAGACCGAGCTAAACAAATAAATTTATTAAAGTAATTCAGCGGGTGACTCACTAGCGGTTCCCATCGAATAAAGCGTGAGGGTTACGCATCCATTGTGCAGAGCCCAGTAACAACCATAAACCCCACGTGACAGAAGGAATGCGGGGGAAGGAAGACAGGAAAAGTCCGGTAAGGCAGAAGAAAGGAAGTCAAAACTGCATAGTATATTGGGAGAATTTAAGGGTGAAAAGAATATAGGTGAAAGGACCAATAAGACAGAAACAAGACAAACGAGAAGAAAAGGGAGAGGGCAAGCTTTGTCACCCAGTGAGAGAGAGGCTGGGGTCCACCCCCGGCACACGGAGCCGAGCCCGTGGGGGGCACTAAAGAAACAAATAACGACCAACAAAGTGATTTATTATAAAAGACTGTCATTTTTGTTTGTTTGAGCTTGCTGTTAAAATATTTTGAGGACTTTTTAAGTTAACTTCATTGACTAATCATAATTTGAGGAGTGTCGTCACTGAAATATCTATTGTCTGAACATTATCTTCGATCTGGAACATTATCTTCGAACTGGATTTATTTAAAATACTGTTTTTGACATCTGAAAGAACTGTTTATAGTTTCTCACAAGACTGACTGGTATCCACAAAAGAACTGGATTTCTGAAGTGAAACCTCTTGATGTTGCGTCGTACCGTACATATGTGACGTTGTCTTTTTCTGTGTGTACATGTAATGACTGAGTACATATGCATATTACATTAACTGCTACAGATTGTTTAACCATTTAAAAATCTAACATTTCTTAGTGGTTTATTTGTTGAAAAGAAAGTATTCACTAATTTGTTTTATATGTTTTCCTTGTTTATTGGGGCTGATATAAGTTATTGTTAGGGTTTCAGCTTTACCTATATCTTCTCCACTTCATTGTTCGATAAGAGAATATGTGAGTGTGGATGTGAATCGAATGTTATAAATGTATGAAAATGTATTAATGCGACACCAAGAATGAAAGCATGACACATGGATGTACTTCTTACCAGGTTTGGTTATGATAGTTGAAATAGATTCCGAGATTTTAAGCCACTTGCAAGTATTGCACGTCCAGAAGGCGTACGGCGGACCGCCGTTTTGCACGCCCAGACAGAAGACGGACAGCAGAAGGTAACGGCCGACGGCCGACAGAGAGGCAACTGGAAGAAGATTTAGTTTTTAGATGTAGCTTTTGGACTATTTAGGACTAATCTTGCACAGCATTGGAGCATCTGAATTCGGTATTTTATTTTCTTTATTTGCATATTTTATTTTATTTTTGGATTTCCTCTTTTTAGGGGTTGGGTTAATATATAGATTGACATTGCTGCACGCATTTGAGTAAGAAAAGGTCGCGTTAATTTATGCATAAGTCATTTGTACACATACATGACAGGCAAAATTGAGTACGTTCTATTATTTCCCATAAACCAGAGAATATAAGAGCAGACATTTTCTGCTCTAGACTGCCAAAGTTGTTAAGTATGGGACAATTATTGTTTAAAACACAAACACGTATCAGAAATACCGCAAACCAGCAGACTGCCAATAAATCACTCGTACCTCAATACTGTCGACGTAACAGGTCGTCATGTTGCAGCCTTCTTTAAAATTCGATGCATTGAAGGCTTGCACAAGGTTCTTCTTGATCTCCTCATTGTTGACATTGCAGTCACCTCGGAAGTACTGTATGTTTGATAGCATTCTTATGGCATTTTCCCGATATTGCTCTGTAAGAAACAACATTACATTAGAGAGTTATTGTTTTAGGTACCGCGGACTCTTCCGAGCCAAATCAGGACCAGAGAGGCGTTATCTGAAAATATTATAAAACGGATCAAATTTTAAGAAACAAGCCTGGTACTCTTAAATATTCAAACAAACGCTCACACGCAACCTCTTGAAAAATCTTCTTTAAATCTGATGTATTAAAATTACGTTCTCTTGCTTCAAGCAAATCACTAAAATCAGTCTTATCAATACAATCCAACCAACACAAAACAGGAGGACATGATTTATATGCGATAAAACAAACCAACATCATGTAACAAATGAAACAGGTGTTGACAATTGCATACTTTAAAAATCTCTTTGAAAAGTATTGAACCAAGTTATGTTTCTCTTGCATCAAACAGATCAGCACATTAAGACATCAAATGGCGATCGGAACAGGATTTATCACATGCAAAGCACCATGGTGGTTCTCCTCCTTTTAACAGAAAACTGTGGGTGACATAAGTGTGCCCAATATGAAGGTGAGACAAAACTGTTTCTTGTTTGCGAGTGGATGCAAAGTTAGGCAAAAAAGCTGACAAGGAAGAATTTGAAATAATTTGTTATTGATATGGTTAGATCTGTCAGTCTGCCACAGCCTATCCTATCCTGTCCCGTAACCCAAAGGTCGAAGGGGCAACACAGATGATCGTTTAACCAGCATACTCCATCTTTCTCTATTCTCAGCAGCCCTGATGGCTTCGCTCAGTGTCAAACCAGTCCATTCTCGAATGTTGTCCTCCCACCTCTTTTTCGGTCTCCCCTGTCTTCTAATTCCTTGCACTGTGCCTTGCAGAATAGTCTTTGCAAGGCCTGATGATCTGGTGACGTGGCCATACCATAGGAGTTTCCGTTTCTTCACCACTGTGAGCAGGTCACCGTGTTGTCCAATGGCTTGTGTGATGGTCTGTCGGACTTCGTCGTTGGTGATGTGTTCGGTATAGGAAATGGCCAGAAGTCTTCTGTAGCACCTCATCTCCATGCTTTGTATTCTTCGTTGGAGATCTGATGTGAGGGTCCATGTTTCGCAAGCAGGAAGATGGAGATGACAAGGGAGTGCAGCAGTCTTATTTGGGAATGTAGACTGATGGTCCTGTCTTTCCAAATGGGCTTCAACCTTGTCAGGGCAGCAGTTGTTTGTGCGATCCTGGAGAGTACGTCCTGTCGGGACCCATTGTCTGATACAATGGCTCCTAAATATTTGAAGCAATGCACTGTGTTGAGGGATTGGCCTTGGACTTTGATGTCCGTGTTAATGCCATTGGTGTTGTTGGTCAACATTTTGGTCTTCTCTGCACTTATTTCAATTCCATAAGCTCTGGAGGTGGTGTCAAGCCTCTGTACCAGCTGTTCAAGTTCTTGTTCCTCTCCAGCCAATCCATCAATGTCGTCCGCAAAACGAAGATTGGAGATTGCTATGCCCCCAATGCTGACTGTGCTTTCATGATCTGCAAGAGCATCTGACATGATGCGCTCTAGGAACATGTTGAAGAGTGTTGGAGAGAGTAGGCATTCTTGACGCACACCGATTGTTGTTCTGAACCAGTTCCCAATGGCGCTGTTATGGAGGACTGCACTGGTAGCCTTGTCATACAGGCTTTTGATGACTTCAATAATTTTAGGCCTGATGTTAAACACTTTCATTGTTGCCCATAGAGCTGCATGCCAGACTCGGTCAAACGCCTTCTTGAAGTCTATGAACACATGATATAGATATTGTTTGTGCTGTAGGTATTTCTCACAGATTATTCTGAGGTTGAAAATCTGTTCAGTTGTACTTCGCCCTGCCCTGAATCCTGCTTGTTCTTCAGCTATGATTTGTTCTCCTTGGGGTTTCAACCTGTTGAGTATTATTTTCAGGAGGACCTTGCTGGGATGGCTGATGAGGCTGATGGTGCGGTAATTTTCACACTCCTGAAGGTTACCATTTTTGGGAGGAGTGATGACAAGCGATTTGGTCCATGGTGTAGGCCACTCCCCACTCTGCCAGATCTTGTTACAGATAATGGTGATGGCATCAATCATCGCTTCTCCTCCTGCTTGTAGCAGTTCCGCGGGTATGTTGCCCACTCCCGCTGACATCCCTTTCTTCAGCGAATGCACTGCTGCCTCAACTTCTTCCCGGAGAATTTGGAGGATTTCTTGTTCTCTGTTCTCGGAACATGCTAGAACTGATAGGTCTCCATGTGGTGTATGGTTGTAAAGGTTAGAGCAGTATTCTGTCCATCTGTCCAAGACTTCTTGTTCTTCTGTAAGGCATACGCCAGACTTGCTTTGGATCGTGGAGACTTTGGGCTGTTTAACACTTGTCAGCTGCTTCACAGTCTGGTAGGCCTTCTTGCTGTTGTTCGTGTTCAGACTGTTCTCTATTTCATGGCATTGATCTTCTATCCAGTTCTCCTTTGCAGTGCGCATGCCTTTTTGGATGTCATTGTTGATTTTTCGGTAGACATCAGCTCCCTGTGAGCATGAGCATGAGCATTCTAAATTAACGTCCCCGGACACAATGTGTATAGGGGACATACTCCCTGTGAGGTGTTCTTTTTCTTTTTTATCTCTCTTCGTTTATCACACAGATCCAAAAGTTCAAGTGTTATCCACGGCTTCGTATTTGGTCGGTGCTTGCCAAGGATCTCAGTGGCGGCATCTGTCACAGCTGAGTTGAAGGTGTTGGTCATGGTGTTGACATCTACTTCACCAGCCTTCAAAATGAGCAGTGGTGCAAATTTCCCTCCAATTGTGGCCTGAAATAGTTCTGCCACCTCCGGGTCTTGCAGTTTGTCCAGGTCGAACTTCAGTCTAGTGCACTTTGCTGTAGTTACTCTCTTCAAGTGGAGCCGGAAAGACATCATCACGAGATCGTGGTCACTTCTGAATTTGTGAAAGTGAATCAGACATGATTAAAAAACGACGTTCTTTTGGATTGATAAACCTGTTTCAGAGCTCGATGAATTGCCTTGAGCTCAGCTGTATAAACAGAACAAGAATCAGGTAGATGCTGTTGCAAAGGCTGGTCTAGGTGTCTCCCAGAGATCGATGCAGCAGCAACTGAGTCTCCTTTCTTTGACCGGTCTGTAAAACGGTTTTCATATCCTGGGTACAAAACACACTGTACTAAATAAAGTTGGTTATAGTAGACGGTTCCAGATGTATTGTTTTTGAGAAAAGCTGACAATTGCCAGGTAATGTTTGGCGTACGTAATTTCCATGGAGGAGCTTCAGTCCGAAGCTCATCATCGTTGATTCGGACGAATCCATTCAATTATTTGTCAACCTGACAACAAATGAAATTAATAATCAACTAAAACGATGTGTTTGGAATCAATGGAATGAGAAATACAAGCAAGAGGTCATTGAAAAGCATTACTTGGATAATTCACCCGTAACAAATAACGTTATATCTTTTCATATTAACAGTTTATTTCACAGACTAAGGCTAAATGCTTGACGTGCTCGTTTCATAACTCAGCCAGTTCTTTGTAATTGTGGTATATTTTTTAAGGTAAATCAATTAATATTTGATTGTCAACAAAATTATAACCATTTTCAGCCTTTACTCATTAGATTAAATAAATTAAAGCTACCTATGTCAATCTCAAGTATTGTATATCCAGAAAATCATTCTGATTGGTCATTGAGCTTACGGGTGAGACATTGACAGTCATTGAATTTACGGGTGAGAAGAATATAGGTGAAAGGACCAATAGGACAGAAACAAGACAAAAGAAAAGAAATAGGGAAAGGCAAGCTTTGTCACCCAGCCAGAGAAAGGCTGAGGGTCCACCCCCGGCACGCGTGGGGGCCAGAAACAACAGCACTTAGATTACATGAATAAGGAAACTTATTAAGGCTCGTGAAGGCGGACCTCCAGCGGGCTTCCGATGTCGTCAAGCATCTTCAATTTACGTGACTCAGCGACCACAAGCAGTGGATACCTCTTAGCAAATAACCAATTGTTTGTTTATTTTGGTGATATTTTCAGTGTGTATCATATAATAAAAAAACTGGAAGGGCACAGCCCATAAATGACTTACATGCTTCTTATGTAACTCGCAATATTTAGCATGAAAATGAGTGCCCAAAATAAACAAACTAAAGCGGTGGCATTAAAATGCAACGTAATACGAACATTGATCTTTCTATGCTCTTGACCTTGAGATGGCCTTGACTTCCGGCTCCAACTACACTCATGTGCTATCAATAAACTATAGCAAACATTGTATTATGAACAAAAGTGGCCATGAGATGACCTTGACAATCAGGGACCTTTACCTTCACGTAATTTCTCATGCACGTATGATCAAATAACCCAATGTTCCATATTTGTGGTTAAATATCCAGCCATTCCACTGTATAATGACCTTTTTTTAAAAATCCGTTTGCAAGTCCAACAATTTCCTTGACCTTCAAGATCAAATGGAACATATTTAAATGATCAATATATATCTAAATTAAATACAAGTTTGGACTTTATTATAATAAAATTAAAGCTAGCAGAGAGTATAGAAAGCAGCTGTTGTGTATTTTACGTCTTTAGTGTTTCAAGTATCTCTATGTCTTCTATCCTATCATATCCTTTCCCGGAACTCGAAGGTCGAAGGGGCATCACAGATGATCGTTTAACCAGCGTACTCCATCTTTCTGTCCTCAGCAACTCTCACTCTTCACTCAGTGTCAAGCCAGTCCATTCTCGAATGTTGTCCACCCACCTCGTTTTCTGTCTTCCTCTTCTTCTTCCTCCTTGCACCGTGCCTTGCAGGATGGTTTTTGCAAGGCCTGATGATCTGGTGATTTGACTATACCATCGCAGTTTCCGTTTCTTCACCACTGTGAGCATGTCATCATGTTGTCCAATGGCTTGTATGATGGTCTGTCGGATTTCGTTGTTGGTGATGTGCTGGGTATAGGATATGCCCAGAAGTCTCCTGTTGTACCTCATATCCATGCATTGCATTCTTCGTTCTAGATCTGCTGTGAGGGTCCATTCTTCGCAAGGATATAGGAAGATGAAGATGACAAGGGAGCGGAGCAGCCTTACCTTGGGATGTAGACTAATGGTACTGTTTTTCCAAATGGGTTTCAACCTTGTCAGGGCAGCAGTTTCACTGTGTTGGTGGATTGGCCTTGAACTTTGATGTCCATATTGATGCCATTGGTGTTGTTGGTCATCATTTTGGCGCATGTGCACTGATTTATATTCTCTAGGCTCTGGATGTGTTGCCAAGCCTTTTTTACCAGCTGTTCAAGTTCTTGTTTCACTTAAACCCAAAACGGAGGTTGGATATTGCTCTACCCCCTATAATGATTGTGCCGTCGTGATCTGTAAGGGCATCTGCCATGATGCGCTCCAGGAAGATGTTAAAGAATGTTGGAGAGAGTAAGCATCCTCGGCGCACACAGGAGGACCTTGCTGATAAGGCTGATGCTGCGATAATTTTCACACTCCTGAAGGTTATATTTTTTGGAAGAGTGATCACAAGCGACTGGGTCAATGGTGTAGGCAATTACCCACTCTGCCAGATCTTATTACAAATAATGGTGAGGGCGTCAATCATTGATTCTCCTTCTGTTCTTTTTTTATTTTCATCTCTCTTAGTTTATCACACCGATCCAAAAGTTCAAGTGTTATCCACGATGTCTTCTTTGGGCGGTGCTTCCCAAGGATCTCAACGGCGGCATCTGTAACAACTGAGTTGAAGGCGGTGGTCATGGTGTGGATATATACTTCACCAGCTCCCAAACTGAGCAGTAGTGCAAATTTCCCTCCAATTGTGGCCTGAAATATTTGTGTCAAGTCTAGGTCTTGCAGTTTGTCCAGGTCGAACTTCAGTCTAGTGCACTTTCTGTGTTTACTCTCTACAAGTGGAGCCGGAAGAACATCATCACGAGATCGTGGTCGCTTCCGATATCTGCTCCTGGAAAAGTGCGTGTCCTGCCAATGTTGATGCTTGACCTGAAGCCTGTCTTGACCGTGATGTAGTCGATCTGGTTATGATGCTCCCAGCCGGGACTGTGCCATGTCCGTCTTCTGGAGTTTTTGTGGCGACCAAGCGTGTTTGCCATTATCAGATTGTTATATCTGGCAAACTGAGTTTCAGACCGCAGTAATTTTTCTCGTCGTTGCAGTGGGGTCCACATGTGTCTCCCCAGTTGTGGTGCGCATCTTGGCCAATCTTGGCATTCCAGTCGCCTTGAACTATGACTAAGTCCTTCTTCGGTATTTGGTCAAGGACAGCCTATAGATGTTCATAGAAGTCCTCCACTTCGCTGTCGTCATAGTCTGGTGTTGAGGCATAAGCTTGGATGATAGTGACGTTGAAAGGGGCTGCTTTCCTCCAGCTCTCTTTCTCAACATGTGTAATTGTATAAGAAAGGCCTTTTTGATGAATGCACGTATACGTGAAATTAAAACATTCAAAACTGTTTACAAACTAATACCAAGTTTTTAGGAATCAAAGTAAGACTGCTGCGCTCCCTTGTCATCTCCATTTTTCTATATGCTTGCGAAGCATGGACCCTCACAGCAGATCTCCAACGAAGAATACAAGGCATGGAGATGAGGTGCTACAGAAGACTTCTGTGCATTTCCTATACCCAACACAACACCAACGATGAAGTCCGACAGACCACCACACAAGCCATTGGACAACACGATGACCTGCTCACAGTGGTGAAGAAACGGAAACTCCGATGGTATGGCCACGTCATCAGATCATCAGGCCCTGCAAAGACTATTCTGCAAGGCACAGTGCAAGGAGGTAGAAGAAGAGGGAGACCGAAAAAGAGGTGGGTGTGACAAGGCGGGCAATCACCCTCTGAGCTAAGCTGCTAAACAGTCAGTCCTCACACACACAGCCAGCGACACCCTTCACTTAACCAGCCACCACTAGCAGGCCCGCTCGCCCAGTCGCTTAAGCCCCGCCCCCCGGGGCCTCGCCTTAAAAGCCTGGCACAAACCTTGACATAGTGTCAGACCCAAGCATTCCTGCCTCGAAGTCACAACCTGTCCGAAAACACGTCTCCATCACCGAGTGACCTCTGAGTTTCGACAGTACCCTTGTGCTTCCACCCGTCTTAAGTCAAGGTAAGAGAGGGAACTTACTCTTTGTCATATAGCAGACCCATCACCCGTCGTTCGCCCATCATGTTCATGCGTCCTGTCAATATGTATGTTCATGTTTATAATTTTGCCTTGATGTGTTGCTATGACTTGTATTTATCCCTTGCACATATTTTCTACCTTGTATATGACCCATGACATGTTTGGATTTATGCTTGTATGCTCCGTTGCCCCATGTGTAAATACCCCATGCCATGCCGTCCCTCCACATAGATTAAAGTCCCCAGTACAGCCCAGACCTACAACCCCTTTGCCCTGTACCCCTCCAATTGCTTTCCCCCATGCTCCCGATGTATAAATATTTGCCCTGTTGCCAACCCCATCCTAATGCGCCGAATGTATCTTATACTAGTGGCTGCCAATAAACTCCACTTTGGCCCAGTAAATCTAGTTGCATTGTTTGACTGTTGGTATGTGCACTGGCTCAACCCATGACCGGTCACACCAATTTGAATTCTGAGAAGGGCTATTATACCACAGGCCCTGAATCCACACTATCCCTATCCCCCGCTGATGCAGCGTCTGTATACATTGCAGACGGGTTCCTGTACCGGGCGTATCACCCCGGCATTGTATCGTCTCCCAGTCACTGACCCGCTGCAGGCCCCCGACAACCCAGGAGGTCAATGAGAAGCGAGACTTGGGACTTCGCCATTTTCCAGACGGCTAGCCACGAAAGCCGATTTCTATGCCTGTACTCCATCACAAGACAAGCACTCGTGATCCATGCGTCATCATCGCGTGACCACTGACCTGCATCTTAGCACCCACGCTACTGCCCACGCTAACAAGCCAACCAGAGTATCCCGGACAAATCGCCGCACTGCAGTACAGAGCTAAGTGCCTAAGCCTACGAGAATCCCCACTCGCCAGATTATCAGAGAGACTCTGGAAACCATTCAGATACATTCTAGCCCTGTGATGAGATCAGTCTACATTCGCTCTAGTAACCCAAATATTGACTACCCAGAAAATCACCGAACTACTCCTTACTAAAAGACGCTATGCCAATGACTCACGTTAGAAGTATTTGACCTACAGTCCCCATTTCAAATTAATAAAAGTGAATAGTTATAGAAATTGCAATTACCCTGACTGGCCTTTGAATGTGCATTTCTTAACTAGTGTAGCCTTACTCTCCATCTCGTCTTTACCCTGTCTGTCTATTAAGTTGGCCCAGCATTAATCTCTTGAATGTCATCGCACCATTAGCCTAATCAAAGGAGGTAATAACGCGCTAGAGGTTAATAGCTTACCCCCATCCCCCAACCCCTCTCTTCGTGACATTAACTTTGGCGACCCCGACGAGACTAAAGACTTAGGTTTCCCCTTCCAACCCGACGAGACAAAAGACTTAGGTTCCCATCCCAACTTGACTAGACTTAGGACTTAGCGTAATTTCCACCCCAGCCCAGTATAGGTAGGACCCAGCCCTCTAAGCCTAGTAGATAGCATAGCCCCATAGGTCCCTTACTGGTTTTCCCGAGTGGCGATATCTCGAAAGGCTTTTTCTTGCATTCATTTTTGTGTCTTTGATTGATTGCATTTTGTCTTTGTGGTTGTGTTGTATTCGCCCCTTTGCAGATTCATCGTAGCTCATCCAGCCCACCCCCTTGTTTTCCATCAGTGTACCCCCTTGTGTGCGCCCCTCATTCCGGTTAGGACCTTTTTCAGGGTAAGTTACCTCCCTTACCATGGCCGACCGGGGAGAGCTTGCGCTTAAGTACAAGAGTATTGGCGAGAGCTTAGGGCTCGCCGGCACCGAACTCAAAGACTACGTCCTGGCTAACGTAGATGCTGACGTGGCAGAGGAAAAGTTGAAGAGGGAGGAGAGGGCTAAAGAGCGAGAGGCGAAGAGGCAGGAGGAAGAAAGAGCAGCGGCACTGAAGAAAGAGGAGGAGAAAGAGCGCATCGCCGCGGAGGAACGGGCCGCCGCCCGGAAAAAGGAGGAAGAGAAAGAGCGCATCGCCGCGGAGGAAAGAGCCGCCGAGCGGAGAAGAGAGGAGGCGAAGGAGAGGATTGCAGAGGAGGAGAGAGCCGCCGAGCGGAGGAGAGAGGAGGCGAAGGAGAGGATAGCAGAGGAGGAGAGAGCCGCCGCAAGGAGGAAGGAGGAGGACGAGAGGATAGCGGCACTGGAAGAGAAGAGGAAGGACAAGGAGCTCGAACGGCGCCAAGCACTCCTCCAGCTTGAGCGCGACCGCCGCGATTTAGGGATCGCATCGCCCGCTAGCGAAGACTATTCGCTCATCGCCCCCAGCTTCGCCACCAGCACCGGAATACCCGCACCCCCCCCCCCCCCCCCCGCCGATTCCGGGGATGAACTTCCCCCTGGACCCATTCGTCGAACGAGACGAATCGATTGAAGTCTATCTCGGCCGATTCGAACGAGTCGCGAGAGAAAACGGTCTTGACCCCCAGCACTGGTATCGCAAGCTCAGTCATGGCCTTAAGGGGAAGGCCTATGAGATTCTGGCCAAGACACCGACTTCCGAGGAGGGAGACTATCCCGCCCTCAAGAGAGCCCTACTGCATGGTTTTGAGCTCTCAGGTGAGCACTACCGCAAGAATTTCCGGAACTCCCGGAGAGAGAGAGGGGAGAAGTTTACGCAGTTTGCCGACCGTCTAGCTACGCTACGGGACAAATGGATAGAGCAAACTGACGAACCAAGGACATACGACGGATTGCTAGAGTTGATGCTTGCCGAGCAACTCCGAGGGACGATGCCAGCGGAACTTCGGACTTTCGCCGCCGAACAGGGCGCCGCTCGCCTTGAAGATCTGATCATCGTCGCGGACCGCTACCTCACCGCCCATCCCGACGACAGACAGCCTCGCCGTGATCCCCCCGCACCCTCGTCGCCAGATTACCCGCCACCAGCCTCGCCGGCCAGTCCCGCCAGCGAACCACCGTCCACAACCGCCCAAAGGACGCCCGAACCCCGGAGCAGAGCCAGGGAAGCGGAGCACAGAGCTCTACTGCGGCTACTGCCAGCGCCGAGGACACACCCGGGAGAAATGTTTTCGCCGCATTAGCGACCAGCGTCGCAAACAAGGTACCGTACTAGCCCTACGCCAAGTTACCCCCGACGGGAAACCGGTAACCCCCGTCGTCACTCCCGCCGATCGACCGGCCGTCACCGAGCAAGTGACTGTCAACCATCGCCCAGCCCACTGTCTATACGACACTGGACTCACCTTCGACGCCGTCGTCCGCCGCTCGCTCATCAGGGACCAAGACCTGACCGGCGAGACTATCACCCTGAAGTTGGCCGACGCGTCACAACCCAGCACCACGCTCCCTATAGCCCGGATCCAAGTCACCAGCCGATACGTAACGGGGACCATTCAAGCTGCCGTGATGGACCAGCCCCTGTACGACCTGATTTTAGGATGCCGATACGTGTTCTTGGGGATGCCGCCCCAGCCTGTGGAGTCGATGGCCGCCGTCCAGACGCGCGCCCAGGCGAAAACAGCCGCGACACCACCCCCGATACCCAACCAGATGCCGGAACAGATCCGGAAGGCCCAAGAAAACGACGTCACCCTCCGCAAGTGCTACGGAAAACTTCCCGCCGCACGCACTCCACCCAAGTCCGGGGACTTTCTCGTCGAAGACGGACTCCTCTTCCGTCAGAAGGACGACCATTCTCAACTCGTCGTGCCTGCGACACTTCGCCCCCAAGTCCTGGAACTTGGCCATAGCATGCCCCTAAGCGGACATATGGGCATAGGAGCGACCACTCTACGCATCAGCGCTCAGTACCACTGGCCCGGGATGACCGAAGACGTGAAGCGCTACGTCAAGTCCTGTCGCCAGTGCCAACGATACTCGCCCCGCCATCACACCGTCCCGGTCACTATCAGCCCCACCGTCGTTGTCGGAACACCCTTCCAACGAGTGGCAGTCGACATCGTAGGACCCCTCCCGCGGACCAAGAAGCGGAACCAGTACCTACTAACCCTTGTCGACGCTTGCTCGATGTGGTGTGAAGCCGTTCCTCTACCGAAGATCGACGCCGCCCGAGTCGCCGACGCGCTCGTCACCATATTCACTCGAGTCGGATTCCCGGACAACATCTTGACCGACAACGGGTCCCAGTTCACCGGGAAACTCATGCAAGAAGTTTTTCAACTACTTCGCATTCGCCATATCCGGACTTCACCCTACCACCCCGCTAGCAACGGACAGGTCGAGCGCCTAAACGGGACTCTCATCTCGATTATCCGCAAGATCGCCGACGAACAGCCGGAAGCGTGGGACACATACGTCGCGTCAGCGCTCTTCGCGTACCGAGAGACCCCGCACACCTCCACCGGATACACGCCTTCCACGCTGCTTTTTGGAAGACCCCTTTCCGGACCTCTAGCCGCCTTACGACGTAGCTGGACCGACGCCAAGCTGGACGAGGCACCGGTCGACGCCACGAAATACGTCACGAAGCTCCAAGAAACCCTCAAGGCCACATGGAAAGCCGCCTCCGCCAACCTGAAGAAGGCGAGAGAAAGACAAGCCCGCTATCACAACCGCCGCGCCCGGGACCGAGAACTACAGGTAGGAGACCAAGTCCTACTGCTCCTCCCCAGCGGCACAAACAAGCTAGACATAGCTTGGCAAGGACCCTACCCGGTGCTTGAGAAGCTCTCCCGTACCACTTATCGCATCGAGGTAGGCGGAAAGTCCAGGACCCACCACATCAATCTGCTCAAGCGGTACCTGGAGCAACCTGCACCCGCCCCAGACTCCCACTCGCTACTCACGGTCGCGCTGGCCGTCGAAGTGGATGGCACAGAGACCGGCGTCGCCGAATTTCCGCTAAAAGGGAAGGAATCCTTCCGGGACGTCTCTCTGGACCCCTCACTCCCCGCCGGCCAGCAACGCCAACTACGCGCCATCGTAGCAGACTACAGGGAAGTCCTCACCGACATTCCTGGGAGGACGGACCTGGAAGAAGTTCGACTAACCCTGACGGACCCCACTCCCGTCCGCCAGAAACCGTACCCCGTCCCACTTTCCCAGCAGCAAGTAGTAAGAACGGAAGTAGAGGCTCTGCTACAAGCCGGAGTCATCGCTCCCTCCCGTTCCCCCTACAGCGCAGGAATAGTTCTATCACGGAAGCCCAGCGGAGAACATCGCCTCTGTATCGACTTCCGGCAGTTGAACCTTGTAACCCAGTTCGTGCCCGGACCCCTATCCGACCCGACAGACTTGTTTGCAAAGCTACAATCCGCCCGATACTTCTCCCGAGTGGATCTGAGCAAAGGCTTTTACCAGATTCCCGTGCACCCTTCATCCCGCCAGTACCTGGCCTTCAGCACGATGGACGGCCACTATGAGTTTAACGTTCTGCCGTTTGGTCTGCACAATGCCCCAAGTATTTTCAGCACGATGATGCGGAAGCTGTTGGACCCCCTCCACTGTCCGTTCATACACTCTTTTATGGACGACATACTCGTCGCAACGGAGACATGGGAGGAGCACCTGCGAGTGGTGCGCCAACTCTTGCGCCGCCTCAGAGAAGCTGGCCTCACTGCCCGGCCGACCAAATGCCAGTTCGGCTATCAAGAGCTGGAATTTCTTGGCCACACCATCAGCCGTGGACAGCTCCGGCCTCTGGAAAAGACCGTCCAGCGCCTTCGAGACGCGCCACGCCCCAAGACCAAGAAAGATGTTCAGTCCTTCCTGGGACTGAGTGGCTTCTACCAGAAGTTTGTACCCGGTTACAACGGGATCGCCGCGCCACTATCCAGCCTAACCCGGAAGACCGCACCTGACCGAGTCCTCTGGACCCCGCAATGTGAAGCTGCCTTCCAGGAGCTCAAGGACAAGCTGACGTCCCAGCCAGTCCTGCGACTCCCCAACCACGGACAGCCCTTCGTCCTGCGCACAGACGCCAGCGACGTAGGCCTCGGAGCCGTTCTACTCCAACGGGACTCCGCGGACGCCCCGACGCTCTTCCCCGTCGCGTACGCCAGCCGGAAACTTAAGCCGGCCGAACAGAATTACGCCACGTCGGAGAAGGAGTGTCTCGCCCTCGTCTGGGCAGTCCAGAAGTTCCAACTGTATCTCTACGGCTCGCACTTTACCGTCCAAGTGGATCATCAGCCGCTTTCCTTCTTGGCGACATCCAAATCGCTCAACGCCCGGCTGATGAGGTGGGCTCTGCTGCTCCAAGCATACTCTTTCCAGCTGGAGCACATCCCAGGGAAAGACAACCACGGCGCAGACTTCCTCAGCCGTCACCCCGCAACCGACTCCAGCGAGTCGCCCCTGAGGGCCGACGCCCCAGCCTTCATTCCCGCCGCCGCCCACTAACCGTAGCCGAAACCCGGCAGCTCCGCGGACCCCAGCCTTGGGCATCCGCCATCGACTACCCGGAACCCTACATCGCCCCGCATCACCCGGATCATCGCAAACCATCGTCTCACCCGGCAGCCGACCTCAGAGCTGATTGGCCGCGTCTTCGTCGAGTCCTACGTCCTCGCCTTTTTCCTTGGGGGGGCCTCTGTGACAAGGCGGGCAATCACCCTCTGAGCTAAGCTGCTAAACAGTCAGTCCTCACACACACAGCCAGCGACACCCTTCACTTAACCAGCCACCACTAGCAGGCCCGCTCGCCCAGTCGCTTAAGCCCCGCCCCCCGGGGCCTCGCCTTAAAAGCCTGGCACAAACCTTGACATAGTGTCAGACCCAAGCATTCCTGCCTCGAAGTCACAACCTGTCCGAAAACACGTCTCCATCACCGAGTGACCTCTGAGTTTCGACAGTACCCTTGTGCTTCCACCCGTCTTAAGTCAAGGTAAGAGAGGGAACTTACTCTTTGTCATATAGCAGACCCATCACCCGTCGTTCGCCCATCATGTTCATGCGTCCTGTCAATATGTATGTTCATGTTTATAATTTTGCCTTGATGTGTTGCTATGACTTGTATTTATCCCTTGCACATATTTTCTACCTTGTATATGACCCATGACATGTTTGGATTTATGCTTGTATGCTCCGTTGCCCCATGTGTAAATACCCCATGCCATGCCGTCCCTCCACATAGATTAAAGTCCCCAGTACAGCCCAGACCTACAACCCCTTTGCCCTGTACCCCTCCAATTGCTTTCCCCCATGCTCCCGATGTATAAATATTTGCCCTGTTGCCAACCCCATCCTAATGCGCCGAATGTATCTTATACTAGTGGCTGCCAATAAACTCCACTTTGGCCCAGTAAATCTAGTTGCATTGTTTGACTGTTGGTATGTGCACTGGCTCAACCCATGACCGGTCACACCAATTTGAATTCTGAGAAGGGCTATTATACCACAGGCCCTGAATCCACACTATCCCTATCCCCCGCTGATGCAGCGTCTGTATACATTGCAGACGGGTTCCTGTACCGGGCGTATCACCCCGGCATTGTATCGTCTCCCAGTCACTGACCCGCTGCAGGCCCCCGACAACCCAGGAGGTCAATGAGAAGCGAGACTTGGGACTTCGCCATTTTCCAGACGGCTAGCCACGAAAGCCGATTTCTATGCCTGTACTCCATCACAAGACAAGCACTCGTGATCCATGCGTCATCATCGCGTGACCACTGACCTGCATCTTAGCACCCACGCTACTGCCCACGCTAACAAGCCAACCAGAGTATCCCGGACAAATCGCCGCACTGCAGTACAGAGCTAAGTGCCTAAGCCTACGAGAATCCCCACTCGCCAGATTATCAGAGAGACTCTGGAAACCATTCAGATACATTCTAGCCCTGTGATGAGATCAGTCTACATTCGCTCTAGTAACCCAAATATTGACTACCCAGAAAATCACCGAACTACTCCTTACTAAAAGACGCTATGCCAATGACTCACGTTAGAAGTATTTGACCTACAGTCCCCATTTCAAATTAATAAAAGTGAATAGTTATAGAAATTGCAATTACCCTGACTGGCCTTTGAATGTGCATTTCTTAACTAGTGTAGCCTTACTCTCCATCTCGTCTTTACCCTGTCTGTCTATTAAGTTGGCCCAGCATTAATCTCTTGAATGTCATCGCACCATTAGCCTAATCAAAGGAGGTAATAACGCGCTAGAGGTTAATAGCTTACCCCCATCCCCCAACCCCTCTCTTCGTGACAGTGGGAGGACAACATTCGAGAATGGACCGGTTTGACACTGAGCAAAGCCATCAGGGCTGCTGAGGACAGAGAGAGATGGAGTATGCTGGTTAAATCATCATCTGCGGTGCCCCTACGACCTTTGAATTACGGGACAGGATAGGATAGGATAGGATTTTAAAATAAGGCACGAGAAGTTTATGACTTATTGGCGAGCTTGAGTTTCAATTTCATGGTTGATTATTATGACAAATTTTGTGAGCTTGCTTTTCAACTTCATGTTTAGATATTCATTGCTTATAGGGTCCAGCCGACTTCCAAGAGCCGAATCAGGACCACACAAAATTAAGCACCATCAGACTATATTTACAGTTGATAAAAGATGTAAATGTAAATAAAATCAGTCTCACAAATAAAATCCAACCTAGAATACAAAACAAGACGACATGATTTATATGCGATAAAACTAACCATCATCATGCAAGAATTGAAACAGGTGTTGATATTGCAGACTTAAAAAATATAATTAAAAGGTTTCGGAAAAAAATATTTTTCTCTTTCATCAACCGGATCACCACATTCAGACATAAAATGACGGACGGGACAAGGATTTGTCGCATGCAAAGCACCACTTCTCCTTTAAAAAGGAAATTATGGGTTACATAAGTATGCTCAATTTGAAAGTGAGCCAAAACAGTTTCTTCTTTGCGGGAGGACGCAAATTTAGGCAAAGAAGCAGTCAAATCTGAAAGAATTTGAAATAATTTGTCATTGATTTGATTAGACCTTCGGTTGCCACAGCCATTTGCAATAATACTCAGTCATACAACGCAGGGCAGAGTATGGAACAAACTGGAAAATCTCTGAAGGGAAATCTAGATGCAGAGCTTCTTTGGCCGCTTTGTCCACTGCAATATTGCCCGCGAATGCCCATGAGACTAGGTATCCACATAAAAACTTTTTTTTAACCCTCAGAAACAAGTTGTGTTTCGAGGTCATGGATCTCTGCCAGAAAAGGGTGCGATATCCTTCTCGTGGAAAGAGCCTGAAGTGAATCAGACATGATTAAAACCGAGGATCTTTGGGATTGATAAATCTGTTTCAGAGCTAAATGAGCTCAGCTGTATAAACTGAACAAAAATCATGTATGCGCTGTTGCAAAGGCGGGTCGAGGTGTCTCCCAGATACCGACGCAGCAGCAACTGAGTCTTCTGTCTTCGATCCGTCTGTAACAAATTTTTCATATCCGTTATACAATGAACATTGTTCGAAATAAAGTTGCTTATAAACAGCTTCGTAAGTCTCGGTCGTTTGAAAGAATGTGAGTGTGAAGTTAATAATGGGGTAGATGAGGTTGATTCTTTTGCAGTGTACTGTAGTTTTGACATCAGTAGCAGTTGAGAGGAGACTTAGCTCTCAGTTTCTGTGAGTGCTGGAGTTGGATGGTCACTCTAAGGGAGTCTGGTAGAGATAGACAAATAGCAGTTTCAGCGCCATCTTGTTTTTCTGACGTCATTTTATTACACTATAATATAGCTGTTTTAAAAGCTTTTTAAAAATACACCAAAGCATTTTGTAATTACTTTATTTGCTAATAAATATCCCTATTTCTTGTGTCTTTGGTTGAAGGCAGTAGGTGGTTGGAAATTTAATAAAATATACCCTTTTAAACAACAACAAAAAATTGATCATGGGGTTTCGTGTCTCTGTTATAGCATAATCCCATTAGTAATACGGAAGTTAAGCACGAGTATCCTCCCTTTTGCTACACCGAGTTCCGGCACGATGGAAGCAGACATAGAACGCATGAACGTGAAACAATTAAAAGATTTTCTTCGAAAACATGGACAACTTGTCAGTGGAAAAAAAGAAGAATTAGTGCGCAGAGCAAGAGGCACATTTCTGCTGCGAAAAGATGGTGAGGATGCTGTCGATGATGCTGTGGAAAGAAATGATGCAGGTCAGTAAACAGTTGACTCCACTGACCACTGCCATATGATATAGGCCTATTATAAATATTTCATATTTGTCAGCATGTGCTTCTTGTGCTTTGGACTTTGTGCATATATATATATGTGTGTGTGTGTGTGTGTGTTTAAAATTTGATCTGCGAGTTAGTAGTTTTGTAATATAAGTAAAATCAATTATCCCTGATTTCTTTATTTATAAAGTATTCTACATCATGGCATAAAGTAGGCCTACATGAAATTGTTAATATTAAAAAAAAATTCATAAACTTTATTTAAAAATATCAATGTCTGTTTACTTGAGTACCTATGCATTTTTGTAGCGCTATCAAACGTACTTCGAGCAGTCCCCTTTATTATTATTTAATTTCATTTTTTTTTTTTACAAAATGCTGAGTGATAACTACTAGCATCTATTTCATTGTCATAGTCAGAGTTCCTTTCAAATAATGAGTATGAAGTTAAAAATGATGTAACATGAGATGTTTTTTTTTTAAATGTATACAAAATGTATACACAGACACTTTTAGCACAGAGTGCAATGACATTTGTTGGGTCCTCATTTTAGGTTTTTTAGCTCTCAGTCTCAGGGATCAGTTCACTTTAAAATTATCCACTCATGTGTATCTGCATGTATTGTTCTTGTAAAATTTAGTAATATCTGCAAAAAAACAATAAAACGTTAATGTGTTTGTTTTAATATAGTGAATTTTTGTTTTCGTCTATAAACTTATGGGATGGTTGGTTGGCATCAGGGTCAGACCCAGGGAAGTCCTGTTGCCCAGAACACCCTCCTCCCACCCCTACCCAGCTGACCATATACCTCTTTCTATGATTATATACCGCCCTCTCCACTTATGATGTTTTTTTTTGCTTTTAGAACTCATCAATAAATTACTAATACTCCCAGAATGTGCCAGATCACACAAATTTAAATCTAGGTTTCAACAATTTTCCATCTCCCCCCCCCCCCCCCCATGACAAAAGTCTGGCTATGCCACTGCATCCTTATCCATACAATTTACTATGAAATTATTGTATGTCAGCAGATAGTGACATGAAAGTCTTCAGCCTGAAGGGTTGGTGCATCCCAGAAGATGTTGCTTTTTCAGACTGGCCTGACATCACCGATAAAGAGCTCTACAATTTTATGGTGTACAAGTGCCACAAATCTGTGGATATGCAGAGAAAAAATGCACGGAGGCAGCTGAAAGCCCATGTGTTTTACGATGATCGTCATGTTCACTCTGTGAGGTTAGTAAATTATTTTTCTATTATGCTTGGTGTGCACATTGCTGGTATATCTTGCTTTTGGTGTGAAGCAAATAAAAGCAAAATGTATACATAAATGACAATGTTTATTGCATTTATTAGGCACGCGTGTGTGTGTGCTGTACATGTAATGCAGTTTATTTTTTAGACAACACCTCAATATTATTACTGACCATTGTGTTCTGAAACTTCAGCTGAGAACATTAATAAGAGATTAACTTTTTATGTACATGCATAAATCCTAAGGTTATGTTGATATATGTATAACAGCATTCTTGTTTTGTGGAAATAGTTGTGAAGTATACTTTGACATGGTGTATTGTTTCAGCTATCATCCAGTTGCCAAGGACTCTGACCAGTGCTATCTAAAGTGTATGGTTATTCCCAGTGCTGCGTCATCCAACACCAGCAAGTACCCTGACAGGAAGGTGTGGCTGTCTGCATCTAAAGTCACAGGCCAGATAGCTAAAGCCTACTGTGACTGTACTGCAGGGTAAGTAAGTAAAGATTGTCTAATCACATTTAGTAATGTTCAGCGTTCCCATCACGCAAAGATTTTTCTTTCTGTTTATGGTTTACAGAGGCAAAATTTTCTTCTTTTATTTTTTCAGACGATATACAGCAGACCAGCTTTAGCGTAATTATTATTAGAGAAGTGATGAGTGCTGCCTCTTTTTACCGTCCATATTTGTCCAATTACTTCTTCTTCTTCTTCTTCTTCTTCTTCTTCTTCTTCTTCTTCTTCTTCTTCTTCTTCTTCTTCTTCTTTTTTTTTTTTTTTTTTTTTTTTTTTGGCAAAGTTCAGTTTTACTGTCTTGGCTTTAAACTTTATAACTTTTTTATTTTGTTTTTCCTTTCAGGAAAAAAAACAACTTTAAGGTTCGGTGCAAAATAATAGGGTTGGTTGGTTGGTTTACTGTAAACAGAAAATATTTTGTCTTTGTATCAAGTATGCTGCTTTTGCATTCAAATACTGTATATGCTTAATTTTAATGGGCCAAAGTTTAATCAGTCTATTTTTAACCATTTTCCTTGTTTCCGTACAGCTGCAGTTTTTACGTCTTTTGGAAATGAGGTATCTCTAGGGTCATCATAAGTACATAATACTAAATATTATTATTTTTGCAGGCTCAGTGCAGTCAGAGCAGCAAAATATAACCACAACTGAAAACAGTTAAGTTAATAGTCTTGACTGTATTTCAACTCCAACCCCCACATTGTATGTTTCAGGCGTGAAGGTTCCTGTAACCATGTGTCCGCTTTCCTGTATGCTTTGGTGGACATCACTGCGCACAAGCGAAATGGACTGGATGCATCTACATCTGCCCAATGCAAGTGGAATATGCCACGGAAGCGGAAACTGAGTCCCAAAAAGGCTGATGACTTCAGAAACAAGAAGGCTAAGCTGGTATCAGCATTTTCTGGAAGCGGTGGCATCAGTCTGCAATGCCTGGCTGAAAAGCTAAAAAGCTGCAATCCTGATTGTGGGATTATGATAAACTTTTTGGCAAAGGAGATGCCTTCTAAACAGCCAAAGTGCCTGCCTTCCAATCCTGTGCCTGACTTCCTGTTTGCGGATTTTGTGGACTTGAAGGATGACAGGTGCACAACAGCGTTCACTAAGTTTGCTAAAGAACAGATCGTAACAGAGGAGGACATTTTGCTCATTGAGCAGGAGACCCGCCAGCAGTCCCACAGCGAGGCCTGGGCAGAACTGCGCCAAGGGAAGCTCACATCCAGCAACTTTGGACAAGTGTGCAAAAGAAAGGCATCAACACAGCCTGATGGTCTGCTCAAGACTGTTCTTGGTTACAGACTGCAACTGAACAATGAACACATCAAGTGGGGAAGGAACCATGAAGCTGCAGCAAGGAGGAAGTATCTCCTGCACATGCAAAGCCAGCATCATGGGCATGTTCAAGTTCACAAGTGTGGACTTGTGCTAGACAGAGAAATGCCTTTCCTGGCTGCCAGCCCAGACGGACTGGTCAAATGTCAACACTGCCAGCCGGTTCAGGGACTTTTGGAAGTGAAGTGCCCTTCTGTGCACAAAAACAAGACCCCAGAAGAAGCGTGCAGCGACAGTGATTTCTGTTGCCAACTGATTGATGGTCAAGTGCGCTTGAAAGAAAATCACAATTATTTTTTTCAAGTTCAAGGCCAGATGGGGATTACAGGAAAAATGTGGTGCGATTTTGTAATATGGACACTGAAAGGAATGTCAGTTGAAAGAATCCCCTTTAGGCCTGCTGTCTGGGTCACAATGAAAAGTCAGCTGGAATCTTTTTATGTGAACGCAGTGGTGCCAGAGGTTTTTTCCAATAGAGTCAAGAGGGGATTATCTCTCTTCTCTTGAGAATCTGAAGCATCTTGCCATCAATTAGTTGGCAACAGAAATCATTGGCTCTGCACGCTCTAGTTGGAGAGATGGGCTTTTATGGGACATTTGTGATTTAGAATCATGGTCTATTTTGTATTTTCTATGTCAAGTGACATTTACTGATATATATGTCTGCTGGTTCGGTTGTAGAGGTTGAGTGAGCTAACTAACTGTTGTAAGGCATTGTCAGGTTGACAATGTAGGTGCATTACGTTAATGCATGGTGTGGCCTTTTTTGTTAAAACTGGAAAAAAATATACGTGTATGTACAGGCGTGAATGTTTCACATGCAGGCGTGTCTGCGGATAGGGACCATGGTGGTGGTGTTTTTTTTTGAGTTAGCGGGATGAGTTGTTTACCAGGTTATGAAATTTAGTAATATTATAGAAGGGACAGGTAAAGTTGAGTTTTGGTTATGTTAGTGAGTTGCTTTTTAGATTGTTCTGGGGGGAAGTTTTAATGTTTTAGAGTACGCTGAGGTTTCAGTCAATTGCTTGTGTTGGCGTGACCGAGGTGTTTGCACTCTGGCTCTGCAGCAGTGACCACGGACCCTAGATAGCTTTTGTGGTTGGTTCGGTAACGTGTAGTAGTTTCTGTTATGAAAACATGACAGTTTGACCCTTTAGATGTCCTAAACAGTCATTAAGAGAGACAGCACATGTAACCTAAATAATCTTTATTAACAAACACAAATGTAGACTATTTGAACTTTTTTTATTTGTCAATTGATACACAGAAATATGGTTAATTTTTTCATCATCAGAACATGCTATGGAACATCGCAACATACTTTCATTAATGATTTTGATGATCTGAGCAAGATTTGGTAAACAAGTACCACAAATTGACTTTTAAAAATAGTTTTGTTTAATTTATTTAAGCACACAATAAAATATTTTGAAAAGATGGGTTGGTATAAATTTCTATTCAGGTTTTTTTTCTACCCATACCCCCTAAATTAAAAAAAGTCAAATCTGCACTTTGTTGCCCATCCTTAAGCATTTAAAGTAAATGCAAATAAATTTTTATACCCATACCCCCTAAATTAAAAAAAGTCAAATCTGCACTTTGTTGCCCATCCTTAAGCATTTAAAGTAAATGCAAATAAATTAAATGCACAATTTTTACCTTCTAAAGACTATGTGGGTCGCTGGAGACCCAAAAGGGTGTTTGACATTAAATATCTAAAAAACTACTTACTTAAGTTCATACATGAAATGTTGTGACTGTTATCATATTCACAAAAACCCTTTTTTTAAAAGTGTGGGTACTAAAAAACCCACATAGTCCTTTTCGTGTAGTAAAAATCGTAGTATTTAGAAGGCTAACCAGTGAATGGAATAGTCCAAAGACTGACCTGCAGCAACTTTCAACGCGAAAGTCCAGCAGATGTCTGTGTGTATATACCTAAGAGCAGTTTCACATTACAAGACCTCTAGGTGTGACATCAGCAGTTTTATTTTACACTGATCACCAACTTTATCAAACTGCTACTGTTTGTGTATTTTTTGAGACAAATAAAACCCAAACTGTATTAACTGCATCCAGGTTCAAATGTGTGTGTGTGTGTGTGATGATTTGCAAAACATGCGTTACAGTAACAACACTGAATGTATTGCACCAAGTGACAATTTTAAAAACAAGCACAAGGAATATTTACAGATAAATTGCTATAAAATAAAACAAATATAAATTAAAAAAACACTTGCACTAGTTGCACACAAATTATACCTGAAAACAAATGGACATGCAGACACTTCAACTGCCCCCCCCCCCCCCCCCTTATCCCCACACTTGTTGAAACCTCATTCACTTGGTGGAGAGATTAAACCTTTCACAACACGCTCGCAATTGTCAACAGAAATCTATGTGTATGCCTGCTGGAAGAGAAATGTTTTGAGTGCAGTTTTGAAAGATGAAAAGGTAGGACAGTGACCACAGTCATGAACATTACCACTGTGCATTGATTGATTGATTGATTGATTGTTGCTTTAGGTCCAGCGGACCCTTCCGAGCCAAATCAGGACCGGACAACCCCCAATCCGCATAAAAGATCTGTCGAAACAACCCTAGTGGGAAAATTGAATGCCCTCCACCGGCCAGTCACTTTACAATAAAGACAACCCACGCAGGGGACGGCTGAGGCTTTACCCCAACTACTCGAACCCCCGGTTACAAAAACAAAATAGAATACAAACATCATTATAAATCATCAACAAAACACATACATATAAAATGCCTATAGTGCTAAATAATAACATCATAGGAAGCCCTAGTGACCACCCGGCAGAAAGCGTCCAACACTCCCGAGCTGATCCAACAGACCTCATACACAAACAAGGAGTCTTGTCCAGGAAGAGTTTTCAAGAAAAAACGGTAGGTCATTGATCTAGCGAAGAAGAAGATAGCAGAGTGATAGGACAGATCAGGAATGGGAAAGAGCAAATGAGGAAGACAGCGACAGTGGGAATTTAAAGCACTAAATTTCCAGAAAGTGGGGATACTATTTATACTGAAACCCCCGGCACTCCGAATTCTTAAAGAAAATGCATCACTAAGTCATTTAACAGACTGAGAATCAGGAACTCAGGAAACTTTAATGCGAGGCCACCAGCCTATACGCATGGGGGTAACACAACAGACATGGAAAAAAGGAAAGAAAAGACAAAAATCACCAAAAATTTCAAAAGTTACAAAAATAAATATGACAAACATGCGTAATTTGACAGAATGTGTCTCAAGAAAAAAAAGTAAACATATTTTAGGTTACTTTTAAATCAACAATTCTTCCCGTTTTTTCATCGCATAGTACGTAAACATCGCTACTGCTCTGGTAATAATCATACTATCACTTTGTAATAAGCAAAACATTAATGGTGGTACATCAACATTGAAGTGCCTCAAAATGTACTTTTCACGAATATCCTTATACGCTGGACAATACCACAAAAAAATGCATTTCATTTTCAACAGCCGTACAGAAAGGACATGCCTTTGGAACAACATTAACACTGTACCTTTTATTTCCATTCAAGTCTACAATGCCTAGACGCAACTTTACAAAGATATTTCTAAACTTATTTATAGTAATATCTGTTAAGTACTTCTCACACTGCAAGAGTGATTTAAAAAAAACATACACTGAGAACCTTTCGCTATCCATTAATTTACTAAACCATTCCTGTTTGTAGCAGTCTATCATACGTTTTCTGAAAACACGTAAAAAAGCGTTCTTATTTCCTACTCTCCCGTTCAACCAAACATGAGAAAAACCAAACATGTCAAAACAATGTTTTATATTGTAAGCCCAGTTATGTACATCAGTCTGACCTACAGGTAGTCTCAAGAATCTGTTTTTGTCCATTTCATATGCTTGCTTTGGTAGTCTAACAAGAAGCATGTCTTGCAATTTGAACCAGTATCTGACTGCACTTAGAGCACTGTCAATAAACAGTGGATAACGACCAAGTTCTCCATAAACCATGACATTTGGGGTCCTGGGAGACACACTCAAAATACGCTTACAAGCAAACAAATTTGTAGATTCAAAAGCATGAAATCGTGTAATGCCCCATATTTCTGCTGCATACAGAAGCATAGGTTTAACCTGGGCATCGAACAGTTTAAAGAAAATATTTATATCCATGCTTCCCAAACTCCACATTGTTTTCATGATCTCCACCACCTTACCTTTGGCTCTGCCTGCAAACTCTTGGAGCGCAATATCAAAAGACATCTTTGTCGTAAGAGTAAAGCCTAAATACTTGTAGCTGTTTACAACTTCAATTTCTTTTCCTTGATAGTACCATTTTTCTGCTTTAGCCAAATGTCCACCTTTCCTGAATACCATTACTTTTGTTTTCTTTAAATTTACAGAAAATCCAAGAGAGGTTGAAGCTTTTTCTAAGGTAACTAATTGATTTTGTAAGCCAGCGGGTGTGGTAGAGATCAAGCAAATGTTGTCAGCAAATAATAACAGAAAGATTTCTTGCAAGCCAGGTAGAAACTGGAAACCATGCTTCCCCCCCTGCCTAACCTTGTCAGCCACATCAGTTATTAGCAAGGAAAAGATCATGGGAGACAACAAACAACCCTGTTTGACCCCGGCAGAACAATCAAAAAAATCTGACATTTCAGTACCCCATCTGACACAAGACTGAACAGAACTGTACATCCCTTGCAGCATACGTAGCATTTTTGAGGAAGTTTTGATCTTTTGTAATACGGCCCACAAACTGTCTCTATCCACAGGGTCAAAAGCTTTTAAATAATCAATGAAAGCAACATATAGTTTACATCTCCGCTGCCCAAAGAGGCATATGTTGAGATTCGATTCTGTCAACAACTAACAACATTTTTACATATATATTCAACAAACTGTACAGACGACAAAAAGAAATCAATAGTTCTGTTTCCTCTTTCGGAAAGAAAAGTAAATTTGTCATCAAAACTTTGTTTCATCGAACCATTCATCAAACCATTCAGTGGCAATAACTTAAACATAGAACAAAACTGTATCAAAAGTTTGCCAAAATTATTTGTCACAGAATCAAGCGTTTTTCTTTCATAGTTACTTTCATCATCTTCATCAGTGTCATCATCATCATTCACTCCTAAATCCAAACACCATTCACCAATCCGTGCGTTCAGATCACCACCAATTAAATAGTAAACATCATGCCCAGCTTCCATCAAAGACAAAATAAACTGTTCCAGAAGCTCCAGTGTACAATCATAGTCTTTCCTGTCATAAAACGCACTGCCCACTGGGTGATTATACAAACCAATAAACACCACATCTTTATCACAACCAAACAATTCTTTACTTATCTTTGTACACAGAATATTTTCACATTTAGTATCAATGATTTCAACATAATTTGATAAACTCTTCTTTAGTATCATAACAGTTCCACCTGAAACATGCCCCATTTTAGACAGCTTTACACCCGGCGAATGGAGGACAATGAAGTCTTTAAAGTAAACACTAAAATCAAAATTTGGCATTGTAAATGTTTCAGATAAAAGACAAACATCAACAGAAAGAATGTAATCCACAAAGTCTGGGTCAGTTAGCTTGGAGATCAACCCATTTATATTCCAAGAAAGAAATGAAAAAGAGGTTTTCTTATTCTTTATTGTCACTAGTTGCTTTATTTAGGTCATGTGTATTTGTGATATGAGCTTGTGTGTCGTCTTTATCTGTGTGATCATCGTATAGGCCTCGGCCTGATCCCTATGTATGTTTGCCATATTTTGGTGTTCCACGCCCATTCTGAAAGTAGGACGAGTAGGCCCCTCTCTGCTGTCTCCCTCCACGTGCTGATAACTTTCTCGACACCTGTGCTTGTCTACGATTGGATGACCTCAGCCAACGCCCCTCACTGTTGTCACACTGCTCTGCACTCTGCACATCGTTACCAGGCCTGACATCACGGGGACCGGGCAAGTCGGTGACGTCACTCGCTATTTCTGCTTCGCTGGTTGGCTGATTCTGCTGTTGCTCGGAGTTCTCCTCCGTGTCGTTGTTTGTCAACAGACCGATGTTACCCGGCCTGCTTTCGTTTCTGTCATCCGTATGACGATCGGAGTTTGTGGAAGAAGTTTTTTCAATGCGTAGTCTGCCATTGACGTAGTAAGCGACTTTCCCCTCCTCCCTAAGTCGCTTCAGCTTCTGATTCTGTCGTATGGTAAGATCTTGAGTCGCCCTCAATCCGTCGTTCTGCATGTCGTATCTGGCATCCTTGTCTTTCATCAGACGCATCGCATCGCCCCAGCGCTGAAATCTGGCAATGATAGGTCGGGGGTTGAGATTCTTGGGATTAGGTTTGCCAAGGCGATGCGCACGTTCGATAACGTCTGACTGCCACTCTCTATCAGGGATGTAAGTCTGTAACACATTCACCACTGCCTCCACACAGTCTTCCTCTTTGGTACCAACATCCTCGGGTATACCATAAAATTTGACGTTATTACGGCGAGAAAAACTCTCTAGTCGATCAACTTCAGCTTCTAAATCAGCAACAACTTGAAACATATCGTCTTGTTTGGATGTCAGATTTGAAATGGACTGTTCATTTTTCTCTATACAACGTTTAGAATCAGTCACTTCATCACATAGATCGGTTATCTTTTTCTTCATCTCATCTTGTTCTTCACCAAGCCATTTCAGCAAAATTTCTTGTCTACTTAGTGCATCTTCTTGTCGTCTCATAGTGTCAGCCTGTGTTTGCATGGTGGTCAAGATAGCATCCAACTTCTGCTGCAATGATTGTTCTAACTGCTTGATGCTGTCAGCCACTGTCACTGTCTCATCACCCCTAACATCACCACTCCCTCTACCACTGCCACTACCAACAGGTCCTGGGTTTTCCTCAACGTCATTGCTCAGTCTCAGGCGCCGCATAGCGAACGCAAACACTGCCATGCACAAAGATGGTGCATATTGTCCGAGTTGTGACAAGGTTGCCAATGGCAGGTATCCAAGGTCATCACTTTCAAAAACCACAATTGAAATATTTTTAATCACAGTCCCCGGGGGTGGGAATGGCATGAACACAGCATTCACAGCAGTATGTTTTAAACAGTTCGAAATGTTCACAAGCACAATAAGGCATACCCAAGTAATGCACACGTCGCTGACACTGACACTAGAACAGTCGCCATGCTGAACACAAAACCGGTTCAAAAAATGTCTCGCTACACAAGCCAGATGAAAACAGCCAATATTGGCTCTCCATTGACCTACGTCGATCATTTTCGAAGAAATATTGGTGCAATCACTGTTCTACTTTCACCACAACAACTAATGAGACACAAACTTTGGTTATTATCACATATATAATTTAAAAAGAGACGCTCTAATTATCACCGTGAAAAAATGTAACTTCTCCATCTTTCGTGGTCGACCTTGACCCCCCAACAGACTGAGAATCATGTCACAGTGTAAGTTACAGGTTACAGACATGTCAAATAGTACATTAATTACTGCAGAGTGGGATCATCTTCATCAACATATTCATGGGGATGAAGAGGAGGTAGTAAAGTTGTCAAACTGTTGCAAACTCTCCAAACTTTAGACACGTTTGCTTTCATTGTCCCTGTGAGTGAATTAAGAATTCTGTAATTTTTCACTCTTTCCATATGCCTTTCTACATGAATTCTGACGTTGGCAATTCTTCTAGTCAGAACAAGATCTATAACCGACATTTGCTTTGCTTTGTTCTTTTTCGGAGGCATTATCATCTGAATTCCCCTAGGTGTTGTTAGGTCTGAAATCAGGAAACCTTTGTCACCCATTATTGCATCCCCCTGTTCGCACAAGTCCAACATTCCTGATTTTATAACAAGCTGTTTGTCACTGATGGATCCTGCCCAGAGATCCGACACAAAAGACACAACCCCGTTTGGAGTCACACCTACTAACGCCTTCCAAGTCATGTGGGTTTTATAGTGGCTATACATCAATGACTGCTCAGCCAGTGATTGAGGTGTCTCCGTAAAAAGCTCTGTACAGTCAATGATCACTCGAGTCATAGGGAATCTCTCTTTGACATCGCTTGGCATTGTTGCATTGATCTGACCTCTGGTAGGCCAGTAGATTAGACTTGATAGGCGAATATGCAGGATGTCTACCCATTTGTTTATGATCCTGGAACATGTTGATTTGGGGATGGAAAATCTAAAACTTAAATCAGTGAGAACAAGTCCCAATCTCAGCCTCATGAGGGTCATTAAAAACTGATCTATCAGTCGCAGGCTACACTTTCGAAAACTAGATTCTTCAGTCTTGATGACCTCATCAAAGATAGCCTCAGCTGTCCCTGCATTTGGCATGCCTGTGTAGGCCCTGAACACTTCTTCATTTTGACTCACATTTTCATATCTTAGTGGAGTATAGTTTGAGCAGTAATCTGTCTGAGTTTGAACTGAACTGCCTGGCATTCCTAAGCACACAAATGGTTCTGTCTGCACAGCTGCATCCAAAACAGTAGTGTCTGGTCCAACTTTTTGCGTCAAATGGGTGGGTTTGAAAATTGTAGAGGTGTCCACTGGGCCGGCGTAGTCGTGCAAAAGGAGTGAAAAGGCAGGCAAAGACAATTCACTCTGCAGACAATTTTGTTGTTCTTCAAATGAGTCCAAGGATTGTGCTGCATCAACTTCAAGCTCAGTAATTTCCACTTCAGCTGCAGGATGTGCCTCATCACCTCTGTTTAACTGTCAACATAAAAATAGCATCACCTCAGATTAGTACAGTAAACAACATGGACTGCCATATACATGATTTGCCAAATAACTCCCACCCACATGGAAAACTACCTTATCATCAAATGATTGTAACTGCAAGTGAATGCAGTTATTGCCAAAGTTATTGCAAACTATAGAACTACATAAGCCTAACTAAAAAGAAGTAGCAATGCCAGATGTTATTTTCATTTTCACTTGATGAAATTATTTTACCCTGGTATAAAAATTGCTACTTAGCTGATCACAATTCAATTTAAATTTTGAAAATCGGTTGAGTAGAACCAAAGATGTGGTCAACCAAATGAAACTTGTGTATCCATCTGATACACAAAATTACCAAGTAGCACTCTGATCAATATTACAAAAACTTTCTAGTTATACATTATTGCCACATCTTATTTATTGATTTATTTCTGAATTATTTTCTTTCATAAAAAATATATTTTATACACTTAACCGCTAATGAAGATCCGGGCTACTGAATTTTGTGACGGGAAGTGAATTTTAAAATGACTGAGCTTCCCTTGTAATGGTTGCATTATAATATTTTACTCTCATGACAATGCTGTGTTTTTATGTTTTCTAGTTTAAACAATATCCATGTATTCACAAAACTAATGTATGCTGTAGACTAAGATACATCTTTTAATACTACATCTGTTATTATTACAAGTGTTATTATTAATATTATAATATAAACAAAAAAAAACTTAGACTGAAGAGAGAGGAGACAAGCAATCTTGTTTTTATTCATGCTTATCAAATCAGTGAAGTATGGATAGATTTGTGTATGTTTACTTTAGAGAGAGCTATAGGCAACAAGTAGAGGTTTCTAGTAGTTGTAGCATTTTTTTTAAAATCGCATATATTCAAATTAAACTAATGCAGGCTGTAAAATAGATACCAACATAATCAATATTATATAATATAATATTACTAATTATTTATTTGTTATAAGACTTCTAAAATTACAACTGAGTGTCATTATTATTAGTAACTAATAACATTAACACCACAGATGTGTTGTTTAAAACATTTACTCAATTACTGTCAATTTTCATTCATATGTAAGTATTTTTGCTTATTTTACGGATTGGCCCCTATTTATCTTGAAAATGAAGTGGTGGTGTGGGTGACACCTTCTTTGTCCTGTTGCATCGGGGCGATGGCATTGCTGGACTACTACAGTACTAGTACTACTATTACTAATATTATAGACAAATCTCAAAGTGTGATTAATAAATAAAGCTTCATTAAAGAAGACTAAATAAAGCTTCAGTAAATAAAAACACAAGTAATAATTCAAATAATTTACTAACCGTAGAGAGTTTAAAAGTTCGATTCGGGAAAACAGATGGGACATCATCACCAAATACAGGTCCACGTTTTCCAACAAAATGTTCCGAGCAAACAAGTGGATATTTGACCGTGTTATAATCTTGTCGGATCAAACGTAAGCGCTGCTCCCAAGCTCTTTTAAGTTGCTTGTTTGCTGGACAGCTATGTAGCTTGACAACTCTTCCGTCAATAATTTTTCCTCGGTGGTTATGGCAAATAACACAGTAATGTTTTCCACCTCCACATACTTTTGCCGATCTAGCCTCTAATGCTGACGCCATTGTCGAAAAAGCAGCCGGAACTCAGTGAGCGTTCTCCTACGCTAAAGAGCAGCGAAAGATAACCCGTACTTGATGAGAAGTGAGACTGTCCTATAAATTGAAAGTGAGCTGTTATTATAAACTTTGGCTCCTAGCCAATTGTGATGTAGGCTACACAGTGTGTGTACAGTGTTTGAAGTGGCTATGGGTATTGTCATAAGAATTGTAACAATAGTGATTGTATCAGTGAGGAGGCATAGGGAAGATATTCTATGAAAGGAAATGATCTTTAAGCACTCTGCAATGTAATAATGTGTCAGAAATGCATATAGACCCTTTGAGCATAAGAACACAAATTGGCAAGTGTATAAATGTTGTATACAGTGGCTGGTTCGGAATGGCAACTTTTCTGGTATGTGGCTGGTGGAGATGGTCCGTCTACAAAACTGGATGTGGTCTCCATCAACGCCGACTATCTCTCCTTCGATCAACCATCACTGGAGCAGACGTGCAGCAACAGTGGGCGAAGAAAGTCTTCAGACCAGAACTATGGGATCACCTACAGTATTCCCCAGGGGTAGCTAATTGTTCCTAGCGCCAGATTACTTAATACTGGGAGACCAGGAATTCTCAACAAATCTTCAGTGTGTCATTATTGACAGTGAATATTTATAAAAAGGTGTAAGGCAAGTGAGGTCTCAAGAGAGAGACAATGACCTCCATATAAGCCACTGACTGATTATTTGTGCCACCTTGTTTGTAGTTTGTATAAGAAATGTGTGATTTCATGTGATTATATGTATGAATGATGACTAGTGAAACAGAAGGGCAAAGAGAGATAACTGTGTAGTCTTTGTCCTTGTTTGTAAGCACATGTGAGGAGATGAATGAAAATTTTAAGTAAACAGAGACAGAACAAGCATCCTTAAGCTGAAAGTCAGATAAACACACACACACACACTCATTTCATTAGTTTAATTACATATACGCAAACAAATATTTTATTTAACACAAATCCACTCAGTACAGACAGCAATGAAATAAACATTTAAAATTGGCTTACCTAAGCAGTCTGGCACTTCGGGGGGGTCCCAGTAAGGCTTAGAGTTTGTGCAGAAGAATTTGCCATCAATTTTCATTGGCACATCCCATCTCTCATTGCACGACATGACACACATGTGGCCAAATCTGCCTTGCATACAGGACATGGCCCCATTATTAGGTGATTTCAATTTCGTGCAATTGAGCTCTACAACAGAGAACAGCAATATAATAGTGAATTAGAAGGGCAAGCCCATATGACGCACTGTTCCTAGAGATAGAATAAATGACATTTCTGCGCCTGACCCTTTTCCTCACCCACCCACCCCTTTCTTCCCTCCTCCCCCCTCCATAAGCAAGCTCTTTTTTATTATTTTGTATTACAGACATTTTTGTTTCCTATATTACCAGGTAATTTGCACTGATTTGTGTGTGTTTTATTTGAAACATTACAAGATTTTTTTTACTGATTATATTACTTTTTTAAAATGTCAATCAGCAGGCAGTCATGTACTGAAAAGAATAAAATATTGATCTAAAACAAGCAGGGGGATCCCTGCTCTCATTATCGATCTCATAGCCACTAACAAACACTGGCACAGTAAACATATAGCGCATTATATATATCCCATATAAGTCTAATGCCATTATGATTATCCTATCCTATCCCATAACTTGAAAGTTTTTGGGGCACTGCAAATGATCCTTTAACCAACATACTCAATTTTTCTCTGTCCTCAGCAACCTTCATGACTTCTTTTAGTGTCAAGCCAGTCCAGTTTCTAATCCAAAATGTAGGCTTAGTGAGCATTTAGCTTATTTCTATAATATGTTTGCAAATGAGGGAAACACTTTATTTATTAATGATGACTGCAGTGCAGAAAAATACATTGTATTTAAACGAAACACTTTAAGTAAGTTAACTTTTAGTGGAAGATACAAAAATATAATTTTAATCGATTTTAGACAACACATCATGACTGCTTAGACATCTTATTAAAATAAAGTTATGTAATTAAATCGAAAGCAGAAATAATGATATTGAAAGAGAAACTTAAAAAACATAAACAAGCAAAATTAATTCGTAAAACTACTCAACCAACTAATTACAACATACTTAAATAATAACAAAGTTGTTTTTTTAAGTTACCTAATAAGTAAACTTAAGTCAACTGTAAGTTAAAAAGTCATCTTATAAATAAGTTATCTAACTTATTTATCTCACCTACTTAACTTGTTAAACAACAGATCATTCACCCAAAAAATAAAGTATATTTTCCCAGTACTATTATGCAAAGGGTGTGTCACATTATAATACCATGTCCCTATTATAGAGATCATCAGTTTGTTTGGTACAGAGAAAAAGAGAGTGCTCACTCACTGGCTCTTGTGACGCAGACTGATTTTGTTAGCAGGATCTCTCAATGAGAAGGGGACTCTTTACACACACACACATAAAGAGAGAGAGGGAGCACTCACTGTTTGTAGTCTATACATAAATGGCCAGTCACCACTCTAAAGGTAAGGTGGAGGTGGTAAAGGTAGTCCCATAGCCTTGTGGCCATAGGGGGGCGTGATGTTGGAGATCACACTTATCTTTGGCCAGCATAATGAGGGTGATGCCCATCTCTCCCTCGCTGCTTTACCTTCACCACCCTTAAGAGAATAGGTACTCAGTCACAGCTGAGTCAACTGGGCGCGTTGTTATTTGTCACTTCACGGTTTGCGGTCACCCATCCAAGTGCTAACCGCACTGGAGGGTGCTTAACTTGAGACACAGTAGCGAGTGCTCCAACCACTGCGCTATCCGACACCCCTTGTAGGTTAATAAATAGGACATTTATCAGTTGCAGTTGTCTGATCATGATAGTCACCTACTTCACTTTGTCAAATATGGTAACATTTTAGTCTCGCTTCCTCATTCGTTGACTATCCTATCCTATCCTATACTGTAACTCGGAGGTTGTTGGGGCAACATAGGTGAGCATTTACCCAGCGTAATCCATCTTTCACCGTCCTCAGCAACCCTCATGGCTTCGCTCAGTGTCAAGCCAGTCCATTCTCGAATGTTGTTCTCCAACCTCTTTTTCTGTCTTTCTCTTCTTCTGCCTTTTTGCACCGTGCCTTGCAGGATGATCTTGCAAAGAGAGGGGGGAATAGAGAGTTCAACCCCATGCAGCGCACCAGGTGCTAAAGTGCCAATAATACCTCTCACTCATTAACCCTTCTTTTAAAATATACCTTTTTATTAAAACAATATATGCTGTTTTAAGAGTGCTTCAAAAGTGTAGGTGGTTGGAGGTGGTTAGAATTTAAATAAAATATACACTTTTAAACAACAACGAAATTACAACCCCTTAGCACCAGTCGAACCCAGTTAATAAATTCACCAGCTATAGGGAACATGCGCTGTGAGGTTAAACCTGTTACATTAGCTAGCACTGAGCAGCGGCACAACACAGATCCAATCGTGCAACGGAGCAGTAAAGCAGGAAGTAAAGACTACACTATAAATAATCCGGGTGTTTTCTTGTCCTATAAACTATTTACACAAACACACTCATGCACACACACACACAAACACACATGCAAGTAAATTATCTTTATAACATAAAATATAATGGCACAATACGGAATAGAACCTGAGCCTATTCAATCATAAATCCATATTGCTACCCATAAACGCCTCTGGAAGATATACAATGTAGTGACGATTAACCAGAAATGTCTATAGACTGTTTCTCTGATAAGAGAGTCTCCTGACTGGCCAACACCTCAGGTCAATGCTCTGTCAGCAGACAGCATAACTCCTTATAATTGGCTTTTATCCTGCGTTTATTCCATTGAAAGAAAGGCCATAAAAATTAAGTAAAATGAAAGCTAAATTCTTCAGTCTCTGAGAGCACATTTATATCTAAGTTTTCTGGCCCTCATCTGTCTCCTCATGGTCCATCAATTCCCTGAAACGGTTCTCAGTCTCGAGAGGCTGAGGGAGCTTGGAAGAAAGAGGTCCTGGCTTTTGATTTTTCTTCAAATCCCTGGATCCCAAACTGCCAAACGTCTTCTTCCCCTTCTCCCAAGCACTGATTCAGGATGTTCTCTCTCTCTCTCTCTCTCTCTCTCTCTCTCTCTCTCTCTTTCTCTCTCTCTCTCTCTCTCTCTCTCTCTCTCATTCTTTCCAATATTTCTCTCATCTCCCTTGACGCTCCCCTGCTCAGCCACCAAGATCCTGGCCGCTCCTGCGACCACCCGGTTGCTAAAACCCGCTGCAATGTTGTGGCGGCTTGAGGCAGCTTTAGACACGGCCGTCTGCGTGTTTGGGTTGATGGTTTTTGACATGCCTGTCTGCACGTTCTCCAGTGTGTTCGATGGGGCTGGAGAACACCCCCCCCCCTTCCCTGTGACCAAACGACATGAGCATGTTCTCAAGACTGTCCATCCTATTGCACAACGCTTCCAAAATCTGAGTGATTTTATTCATAGAGATTTCTATCGCCGGATGTGCACTAGGCTCCGCAAGAGGTGTGGAACCCGCCACCGACGCAAAGGATCTTTCTCAAAGAATCGGTCTCTTTTCCAATTGTGACGACACGATTTTTCAGCACATATTAGAGACAACTATATTTCGTGTAGAGTTGCACATCTCTACTATACAGTGTATATAGATAGATCGGCAGTTTTCTTTTATTGCGCATGAAAGGTTAGCATGCGCGTGTTTCTCGTGTAAAACGCAGAAGAATATATGCATAAACGAGGATACAGGGTTATGAGCTCGACTCGAGGTTGTCTTGTGTGCTGGTGTGTATTTTAGTGGGCAGAGTCAATGTGGAGCTTTTTGCGAGCGGTCAGTCTTTAGACAGAAGTAACTTTGTGACTGTGTGTCAGACGAGAATTAGGTTCTTCTGTAAGGGTCGATTGTTCGTTGTGTTTCGAACCACCCAAGGTCTTACGCCCTTGTCGGGATAAGAATGTCTAAAAGCCTGTAGTAGGAGGATTGTAATTGCCATTTATTGGAAATAAATGTAGGGTTCTGTCCTAAGGTTGTGTAGTCCTCGATTGGGCACCTGCCAAGGCTCAAGTACTTCGTCAGTATTGAGATTTCCTAATGCATAGCTAGCAATTAGCCAAATAACGAATTGACACTCAACTAACCAGCGTGTGTACTGTACTGTGCTGTGTTGTACTGTGTTGTGGACGTTATCACAAGCCGAGGACTAAAGGTGAGTTGAAACCTGTAATTCATTTCCTTAGTGGCTATTTGCACTTCGAGTCTGCGTACCTGAACGAATGATGGTGAATGAGGGGGAAGGGGTGTATTTTGATGAATAGTAATTTATTGATTTTTGTATGATTTTCATATGATTTTCTTGTTGTATATGTAAACGGGAAATGTTGATGTTGTTGCTAAACGGGGTTAAAGGGTAGCAATGGAGTATAGCCTGATAGTGATGATTGTGAAGTAAGAGAGACAATGTACTATTTTGGAGAGGGGTGAAGAGGGTGATGAATATGAGGAAAGCGTGTTTGTATCATAGCGTGATAGAGGTAATTATGGATGAAGGGAGATAATCATAATGTATTATAACAGTTGAGAGGGGTGATGAGAATGGAGATGAGGATGGAATTAATTGGGATTGTGTGACTGGAGTGCAATCGTAATAATTATATAAACAACTGTGCTTATGGAAGAGGCGTGGATTATTAGTGTCAAGAGTTGCATTATATTATTGAGATGTATGTATAACCAGGTCAAGATGGTGACAAATACCCTCTGTACTGCTGTGATCCCTTGGCTGGAGAGATCTTCACGGATTTCTAATTCAGACATATCAGAGGAACAATAACTTGAACAGGTTGTGCAGAGGCTTGACACCACCTCCAGAGCCTCTGGAATGGAAATAAGTGCAGAAAAGACAACAAATTATGACTAACAACACCAAAGACATCAATAATAATAATAATAATAATAATAATAATAATAATAATAATAATAATAATAATAATAATAATAATAATAATAATAATAATAATACGTAGCATTTGTAAGGCACACACACACCAACATTCACCTAATCATACATTCGTTGTTTTATGTATAATACAAGGCAGAATCCAAACGCACGCACACACAGACACACAACACACACAGACACACAAAACAAGAATATTAAATGAACTAAGGATGTAAATAATGTAAAGTGCTGCTGAAAGAGAAGGTTTTCATGTTGCTTGGAATACTTTGAATTGAAGGAGATTGTCTGACATCGGAGGGAAGTGAGTTCCAAAGCTAAGGTCCATAGAAAGAAAAAGGGCGGAGGAGTCGAGTATCGAGTACCAGAAATGAGAGAATCATTGATGATGTGTGTTAAAGAGGGGAGAATAGTTTGAAGGTGTTCATACAGTAACTTGATAGGGATAGGATCAAGTTCACAAGGTTTGGGAACAGTGTTTTTTCAGAATGTCACGAAGGTGACTTTCAGGAACCGTGCAGAAATTGTGTTAGGCAACGACCAGTGAATGGTGGAGTAGAAGGAAGAACGGACAGGATTGGAGGGAAAAAAGCTGTTGTGGATAGTTTGGATTTTCTCAGAAAGGTAGGTGGAGAAAACAGATGGGAGTTGTTTGTCTTCGAATATATTATGCAAAGGAGAAGCAGTCTCCTTGCCCAGGAGTGAGTTGAAATTCTAAAAGAGTGGTTTGTCAACATGGACATCAAAGTCCAAGGCCAATCCCTCAACACAGTGCATAGCTTCAAATATTTAGGAGCCATTGTATCAGACAATGGGTTTCGACAGGAAGTCCTCTCCACAACTGCTGCCCTGACAAGGTTGAAGCCCATTTGGAAAGACAGGAACATCAGTCTATATTCCAAGGTAAAGCGGCTGCGCTCCCATATCATCTCCATCTTCCTATACGCTTGCGAAACATGGACCCTCACAGCATATATACAACGAAGAACACACAGCATGGAGAAGAGGTGATACAGAAGGGCATTTCGTATACCCAGCACATCACCAACAACGAATCCGACAGAACATCACAGGCCATTGGACAACATGATGACATGCTCACAGTGGTGAAGAAACGAAAACTCCGATGGTATGGCCACGTCATAAGAGCATCAGGTCTTGCAAATACAATCCTGCAAAGTACGGTGCAAGGAGGCAGAAGAAGAAGGAGACAGGAAAAGAGGTGAGAGAACAACATTCGAGAATGGACTGGACACTGAATGAAGCCATGATGGTTTCTGAGAACAGAGAAAGATGAAGTACGCTGGTTAAACGATCATCTATGGTGCCCCAACGACCAATACGTTTCTTTATAGGGTATGATATGAACGATTTAATCCATCGCAATTATCTGGGCATTGCATTTAGATCTGAAAGTCAGCGATTGTTCACGATCGCTTCACCAAGGCCTATTCACAATTATGAACTCCAATTGTTGACATGTCGTAATTGCGAGTTTACACAAATACCAATATATACTTCCGTAAAGAATGTGTTATACAATAAGTTAGCGCATTAAAAAAGTTCCACTTTAATGTTTTCATACACGATGGAATACTATTTGGGATAATAATAACTGCAACATGACGGACACTTGGAAAGAAAGATAAATTAGCAAAACGATGCGCACAAAGACGTACCAAACTCCCTATCATTTATTTATTTATTTATTTATTTAATCGTTCTTACATAGCGCTTTTCCAGCTCAAGAGCTGCTCAAGGCGCTGGCCGATACAGGATCAATCTCAAGCCACCCGAGACGCCAACGTGCAGCCTTTGGGCGCTTCGTAATAACGCTCCAGACAACTGAGCACAATCCTGGGCAACCAGGGATGGGGGAGAGGGACCTAAGTGCATGCTAGGTGTGTTCTTGTCACCGGCACTCACCCGTCTAGGACATGAGTGTCAGGATCTTTAAAGTCCGTTATGATGGAATGTATGCTACACAGACTAGACCTCGGTTTATACTCTCATCCGAAGGAGTAGGAAACGGGAGTAAAGTGTCTTTCCTAAGGACACCACACAAAGCCCCGGCCTGGTCTCGAACCCGGGACCTTCAGATCCGCAAGCCAAAACTCTACCATTAGGCCACCGTGCCTCCCATATGTGTTGCAGCATGAGAAAACCAGGCTAAAGTGTCAAAATATGAAAAATTACTTATTTATTTATTAACAAAGTACTAAAAATAATCTTCAAAATGCAAAAAACAGAATTGTTTTATCTTTATTGGTTGATGTTTTATGATTTTTTTAATATTTTATTTTCTCGGGGGCTAATTTCCGGAAATTGCCTTCAAAGTTTTGAATTGTAAATTGATCATTACTTCACAACCAGAATTTTCCCATGCATGTATTTGGTATCAAAACAATCAGGAAGATGGCAGCAATATGGCAGTGAGTTGAGATAAGATGAGAAAATTCACACTATACACCATCCACACAATACTAAACATACACAAATTAAAACAGTACGCACAATTTTATATTCTGTACCCATCCATAATGCATAGTGTTTTTAAACATATTAGAAATAAAACAAGTGTTTAGCAAGTCTATAATAACTCAAACACATAATAATATATCAAGAACATGGCCTGAATCAATCATTTTTCTAAAATAAACCCTATCATAATGCCCCCTCCCTCCCCACCCCCTCTTAAATCCCTCATCCCTCAAGTAATCTTTTGTTTAATTGCAAGCAGCTACATCAGCTCAGTTCAAATAGTCAAACAAAGATTACAAACCTAAAACAAAAGTTTCATTAGGTAGTTTTCAGTCCTAATAATCAAGCTTTAATAATTCCCCGATTCTCCACTCCCTTCCGCACGTCGAATAAATCTGTCGCGTCACAGGTGTAAATCAAAATAACATGTCATTTTGCTCTATAAAGTTTAAATAAACACAAATATCAAAGCAAATACTAATTACTAGTAATTTGGTAAATAGTCCTCATGTTCATTTCCTAAAACAGACAAACCAACAATAATAAATACTGAGAACATAGTCAACTTGTCATGCTAGTAATATTGAATGCAGGCCAGACTACTTACCTTTTCAACCCTCCCCACCCCACCCCCACCCAACAAAATATACTACTGAAATATTTTCCACACTCCTACTGTAATTCTTTCACTGATATCGCCTTTTCAACCTTTACCTAAATCTATGCAAGTAGAATGACGGATTATTAAAGACACGCCAATAGCGAAGAGGGCTAAGAAACATGAATCATTGAATGAAAACAAACAGTATCGTTTAATAACGGGATCAAGCTTCTGCTCGTCAGAATCATAATCCTCATCACAGTTCCCACTGGCACCATCATAAAAATAGTCTGAAAGCAGGTCTTGGAGCTCTTCAGAAGCAAAACCGGGTCGATTCAAGGCCCTAGCTACTCTAGCAGACGACGCATCTACTGACGCTGGAGACGAAGCCATCACTTCCGGTTTCCAAAAAGAATCGGTCACTTACTTTGACAAATTGTTTCTAACAAATGCAACATAAATATTGCAAGAAAACACTTGAAATAGATGTATGATGAGTTTATCTACATTAAAAAAAATTCACTTTGAACTAAAAATCGTCGAAAATCTATAGGAAACACTTCAGTTTTTCACGACCCGCCTAGAGACACATTCGAACACAACTTGTGTCACAAGCAAGCTTCGGAACAAGGAATTTCATGAAAAATTCATACGCCACACACTTTTATGTACCAAAAAGTAGTAGCAATAGGGACTTTTCACTCTCCAGACGTTATATATCAATCCACATTGGGGATTTCCCTTCATAGTCGGACAAGAAAAGTTGGGGTATCGGAGGTCAATTAGTGCCATTGTTTTAGCAAGGTGTGATCAACACCTTTATGAAAATCAACAAAATAAACAATGTTTCAGTAATTTTTGAACAAAATCCGTTTGGGATATTAAAGAAAAGTCTTTAATAAAGACAAAGAGGCAACAATCCTAAAATTGATGGGGTAGCCTATTTTTAGTGTTTTACGGCTGTAGCAGCGAATCAATCCTGGCGTCTTTAGCCGGGTTTTGTCATGCGGCAACACATATCATGACAAAGGTTACATCAGTCTATAGAGAAAATGTTCCTATCAGGATCTGAAATCCGATTTTGTTTATTTCTGGCGGCTTGGGTTAGCTCCTGTATCGGCTAGCGCCTTGGGCATCTTTGGAGCTGGAAAGGCGCTATATAGGAAGGATTAAATAATATTATGAAGAAGAAGAAATATTACTGAACCTTTGCACTCAGGCCTTCCTTCAGTGCCTGAATAAGTCCATTCCATTGTGGTATTAACTGCATACTTGTCACGAAGGCTGCACGTAATTCTCCTGGACCCTTTCAATGGGTGGCCAAATTCGCAAGACAATTTGCAGTCCGCTCCCTCCCTATTCTTATCGGGACAATCATACACCATCACTTTAGGTCTGTTGGGATTGTCGAAATCTGGCTGTGCGCAGGTCCTGACTGCAATGCAAAAGCGTTTGGTTGACATAGCAATTAAATAAATAATATTATTGCATATGTAACAGACACACACGCACAAACAAACACCCGCGCACAATGTTGTATTGATAAACATATTAATAATACAAGGGAAATACTGTATATGTATGTTAATGAAGAACAGGAACCGTCCAGACCATGTGACCTAAGGGCAAAGTTTGATATCAAGCGTTATTGCAAAAGCAAAACACATGAAGACACACACAGCTAAGTGCCTCAACGTTAGAATCATTAAACATAACTGACGTTCAAACGTTCAGGCTAAAAGAAATAAAGAGAGTAACGATGGAAATTAAAATAGACATCCACGAGTACTCTAGATGCAGAAGACGGTATTCCAACGTGTTTAACGGAATTTATTACGTATCTATTGGTCTAAATGTTCTTAATACACTGGAAGCTGCTACCAGTGTGGGAATATTGGTGACCGGAATTGATATACCAATAAGTATCGGATTAGGTGCTTCTGCTAGAGTATCTGCATTGGTGTTAATACTACTAAGTGTAATTAATACTAAAGTATCAAACAATTAAGAAAACACAATTGGATTTCTAGCTTGGCGATAGCTAAACATACAACCATGAACTTACTCAATTTGAAAGCTCTCGAAGACTCACAGATTACTGACCAACAGTTTATGATTTTCCAGCACGATTTGGACATATATATATATATATATATATATATATATATATATATATATATATATATATATATATATATATATATATATATAATTATATATATATATATATATATATATATATATATATATATATATATATATATATATATATATATATATATATATATATATATATGTTGGCCACAGCCGATATCCACGAATACAATGTGGCTCGCTTTGGCCCCGAGCACGTGGTCGTTGAACCTGTAGTAACATGAGGTTACTTCGTCCTGGCCGGTGACTTCTGTGTAGAAGACTTTTGCCCAGTGATGCCGTGCTCGGTGCTGACATCATCCCTGTTAGTCGCCTCTTACGACATGCCGGGAAACGTTGGGTTTATTGTATTTAGTGCCCAAACCCCAACAAATAAAACTTTGAGAAGAAATATCATTTTTTAAAATAAAATTAGTTGACCCTGTGACCTTGACCTTGAAGTGAAGTCATTCATTCCCATGAGGTCTCATGAGGTATACACCACCTTACCAAGTTTGGTTGTGATAGATAAAATAGGTTCGAAGATTTTAATCAACTTGCAAGTTTTGCACAGACAGACGTCTGAGAACAGACATACGGACGGTCAGAATGTTTTCTTTTAATTGTCATTTTTGGATTATTTAGGACTCATCTAGCGTAGAGTTGCAAAATTCAGGATATTTGTTTCTTAGTTTCGAAAGGGGAGTGATGGGGAAGAGGAGGGGGAGAGTGCAGGTGAATACATATACTCAAGTTGCTATGAAAGCCGACACGGACAGACTGGATAGAATCACTGCTGTGGCGTCAACGCTGATGGGGAAGGACACAAGGCAGCTAGCAACATTGTTCGACCAGACTGCAGTGAAGAAGCTAGAGAAAATCAAGCAGGATTCAAGTCATCCACTGCATGATGCTGTCTCTGCCTGCATTTCAAAACGCGGATCAGGGCGTATGCTGTCCATGCGGTGTAGAACATGTCGCTTTAGAGACTCTTTCCTTCCAACAGCAATCCGCACTTTCAACAATAGAGGACGACGAGGCTCAGAATAGTGGATGGTTGTTACCCAGGATGGATGGCAGTGAATGGATTAACTGTGTACTATCATTATCAATCACCAGGTAGAAAAATTAGCTTGGATACAAAAGGAGTACCTGAATCACCTTTGCCAGGACCATCATCCTCGTTATCAACATCATCATTATCACCATCCCCATTGTCATCATTATTTATATCAATCTTGTTGCTTATCAATTTTATTCATCAGATTACCATTTGTACTTTATATCAATCAAAAACAAAATTCTGTCACTGTCAAAAATAATATGAATTTGCAGCAGTTATATGTACACAAATTTATGTTCCAGATGCTGCTATTTTCTGATTCAAATTGAAATTGAAATTGAAACTTGTCTGTTGTTTATTTCACTGCTATGTTTATTAGGACATTGTTAAGAGAAATACAAATGGCCTTTCATCCTTGGCAGTCTCATCTTCATCCTCATCATCATCATCATCATCATCATCATCATCATCATCATCATCAACAACAACAACAACAACAACAACACTAGTAGTAATTACCATTATTGGCTATCTCAACAGTATTAGTACATAAATTGGTTCTTTGCAAATAATTAAAAACAGCCCGTGCAATGTGCTATGATTACCTTTTCCTGTTGTTGTCATTCCCATCACTGCTGTCAATGTGAACATGTATTTACATACCATCACCATCATCATCATCGTCTTGGACTGACTCTTAATCATCAAGAACTGTGATAATGATTGTTAGATTGGATGCAATATCATTTTATATGTCATAATCCGACTGTGATTATTGTTATTAACAGTAGTGGTGGGGTGTATTCATGTGTGTGCATGAGTGTATGCCTGTAGGAGTGGTTGTACAAGTATTGTTTTGTTTTGTTTTGTTTATTTTAGCTATAATAAACCTGCATGTGGAGGAAAATTTGTAGGTTGAAGCATTTATTACTTACCTCTTTGTAGCTTGACTCTTTTATTATCAGCTGGATCCAGCGTGATTCTATGTAATTTACTTTAGAGCAATAGATTTTAGTCGTCTAGTTTTTAAGAGATTAATATGCATAACCATACTTAGTCTGTGCAAAGTTAATCATCAGAACCCTGTACTGACCCAGTTTCTCCTTGCATGGCAGTCTGGTTCATAATATCAAAAACATGTATACTGCTTGGAAATTCAGGTCTTTGTTTCTTGGGTCCTGCTGTGTACGTATAAAAATAATATCCAGGAATTGCAGTTGATCTGCACTGAACTGAAATAAACACAGACTTAGCACAACTCCCGTTGTGTGTTTAGAACACTGTAACTAGGTTAGAAGTGACGTCATTACTGGTCCGGCCACAGGCCAGTGACAGTCTGCATTAAATACTGTACCGGTAACTTTTTAACTTCTGGTGTGTGTGGGTGTGTGTGTAGGTGGGTGTTTTGTGTTAGGGGTTAGAAAGTAGGATGCATGACTTTTATTATTTCATAAGCTACATTCATGTTGTGTACAACTGCTTTTCTGTTCTTTGGGGTGTATTGTTTTAATCCCTGAAGTCTTTTGTGTTTTATTGCTTTTGTGCCGTTGTTTTGATGAAGTGTACGCCGCACACACATTTCCTTGTGTTTTCATGGGGACAATAAAGATTCTGATTCTGATTCTGATTCTGATTCTGATTGCCAGTAAAAAATCACGTTTTCTCAAAAGGTTCATTCCTGTGCTTGTTTGTATTTTTGGGATTTTTTGGTTTGTTTGGGTGGGAGGGGGTAGGGGTTGGGGTGGGGGGTGGTGGTAGTGAATACATAGACTCACATTACTATGCATGTGATTAAAAAAACGCGTTTTCCTTAAAGCGGCATTCATGGACTTGTGTTCTAGTTTCACAGGGAAGCTATATTCACCAGACTAGTTCATCTTTCAACTCGTCTATGCTAGTTCAGCAAATGTAGGAAAACTTTCTTTAACGTTACAGTTACTCACATCCAACGACAACGTCGAAGGCGCATTTGATGCTGTTGCCTGCAGCATCGGTGGCTGTGTAGGTTACCGTTGTTCTGCCAGGCTGGAAGACAGAACCCGGCAGAATGTCACTCACGATTGTTACGTTCGGGCTGACGTTGTCGATTGCAACTGGTGGGGTCCACGTGACTAGGGTCTTTTTTCCTACCGTTGCATATATGTCCGGCACATGTGGGCATCCATCCACGAAAGATGGTGGCTGATTATCTGCCAGAACGTCACCAAAGAATTGGTCATTATTGCTAAGATCGTCGTCCCCATCAATACCATAATCCACTGTTGCACTGCAACAGCGATGCATAAATAGTGTTACAACCGATTCGATGCGTGTGATTGAATCTGCGTAACTGTGGAGTTAATATCCACGGTGCCTTTTTTATCATAAACAAGGGAAGAATCGCCTTTACAAATACAAAAAAAAAACAATATTTTCTCACTGAAAAATTACAATTTGGTGACAGAAGCAAAGTACAAGAAACATTACACAAAGGTGAAGAATAGGTGGAAAATCAGTAATATTTTAAAACTACTGTAGGTATAAGGCTTTTTTTTCTTCAAAAGTTCATTTGAACTATTAACTAAAACCTTTAAGGCAAAACCCATATGACTCACATATGCTCCTTATGAAACGTGCAATATTATACTTGTAAAAGACTACAAAGAAAGCCAACAGGTTGCATTCAAGTGGCAAAGTAATTATGATTTTAATTAATTTATGATCGAATAAACTACACCAAAGTTGTTTTATGCAAACAACTGACCTTGGGATCAAATTGACTTCAGTGACCTTAACTTTGGGTTGTTCTTGGTTTATATGTGACATGTGATGTATGATCAAATAACCCAACGTTGCATACTATGCATAATAAACTCTACGTGAAATGTTTAACTAGAGGAGCAAAGCCCCTATGACACACATAATAATAACAATGCTACTACTACTACTACTACTACTACTATTAGGGTTGGGGCAAAGGCAGTAATAAGGTGATTGCCCACACATCCACGCCAGCACACACACACACACACACACACACACACACACACACACACACACACACACACACACACACACACACACACACACACACACACACACACATTCTTGTGCGTGTTGACGAATGGGGTAATTTTAGAATGTAGGAATCGGATAGCACATTTTTGACAGAAAAAGAGCATTTTTGAAGAGAAAAGGTTAGGGTAAGGGCTAGTTGCAGCGCTGCAACTAGCCCTTACCCTACCCCTTTTCGAAAAAGTTGACCTAGTTCGTCTCCTATAGGGGACGAAATAGCTCGAAATTTCTTCCAAATTTCTTCGGAAACGGACTGTATTTTCTCCGTCCCGGATAGTGCACTCTTGTGTACTTAAAACACTCATGCACTACAACTGCACTCCCATGCACTAAAAGAGCACTCCCGCGTACTTTGAGACAAATGGGGAACTGGAAAC